>MU754477.1:0-20411 GCA_026770625.1 Nicotiana glauca
GCACTATGTGACATACAAGTCAAACAACTGAGACAAGGCATCATAAAATAGGCTATTTACTTTACTTAGACGTCACAATTCAAACCAAATATACAGAAAGAGAGAATGTATCTCATGGCCTAATGTGCCAGCATCAACCATGTCGATGAGTATATCAGAGCGACTCAGTTTCTTCCTAAACTAATCCTAAAAAATAAAGTACCCGATTCGAGCTACATCCTTGGAAAAGAATCGGTGCCCAAAGAAAAACTAAGGAATACTACCTAGCTATTCTAAAAAAAAAATCTTTTTGGTGTTTTTAAATCGGACTTTAATCCCTCAAGAAAATTGTCCAAAAGATCCATCGTCGGAAAAAGCAGCTTTTTCAAAACAAAAAAAATTCTTTTGTATTTGTATGTTTTTTTTAAAGCAACTAAACTACACTAGAACTACTAAAAGAAATTTAAATCGAAACAAGTTGATACAAAATATACAACTATAGCACAGGTAGTATTCCTCCCACCTCACACTTAAACTATGCATAGCCCTAGATGCAAGTAAAAATGAAAAACAGAGTAGGGTGAAAAGAAAAACTCCCTGTCAGTCGGAGTCCACCTCCACAGCATGCCCTCCTATAGCGGCTCTGGGCTCATCATCATCCGGTCCTAGAGGCACCAAAGTTATGGGCCTCTCAGCACTATTCCCATCATCATCCTTAGTGTATGAGCCCTTGACAGAGTTGACGTCCTCCGACGAGTGAACGGGGCTGCCAGGTTCAATCCCCAACATCTCCTTGGACGTGCTAGACAAGTCATCACGTAAATACATACGCTCCTCGTCTGAAATACCTGCCCTGCTCATGAGTAAGTTCAACGAGTTATAAAGGTACCTGTTGAAGTTCTCATCTCGCTCCATCCGGGCTGTGAGGGTGAGTTTTGACGACGTCTCCAATAAAGATGTGATGTCCATAAGCCCTGACAGAGCCTCCACCACCTCATCATGTCCGAGGTACTTTGGCACTCCTCGAAATAGCGTATATCGAGTAAGAAAATTGACGAAGAAGAACACCCTAATCTATCGCCCAAATCTCGTGCGGGCCATCTCACTGAGCATAATCGCAGCCATATTAATGGGTTGTCCGGTCATCAAGAAGAAGATGACACACACTCTATCTCAAGTGTAGTCGCTGTTGTTCTCTGCCGGCATGAGTCTCGCTTGCACAAAATTCTGCCACACTTTGGCAGCTTTGTTGAAGTCGGAGTGGACCATAGAAAGGTGAATGTTTCCCTGCTTCCTTACCCACTTGGCGTTGGAATACATGCCACAAAGAGTGTGACGTATGTAAGGCCCCGTGAAATCCCTACTCAAAAACCCGGATTCCGTGGTGCCAAGTTAGGAGCTTGTGTTAACAATTCATAAATATACTTCGCGGCTCGCAAACTCACCGCGGCACGGACCTTTTTGGAGTGAATAATGCATTAAAAATTCGAAAATAAGTTTCCAGAAAAATGCAAGAAATGCGGTCCAGAATGTGGTCGCATAATCGAAATGCGGATTACATACCTGCCGCAGAGTGAGGCAGAATGTTAGTTAAAATTGAAGTCAGTTATGCGGTCGAAATGCGGTCGCATAATCAAAATGCGGACCGCATAGTCATCGCATATTTTCCTTTGAATTTGGCGAGGGTCAGTTCTGCAGTGCACTTTGCGACCGCAGAACATTAATGTGGGCCGCATTCTTACCGCAGACTGAGTCAGAATGTTTAATTTTTGGGGAGCATTTTGCAGTCCATTATGCGGACAGCATGTTTACTCTGCGATCGCAAATGCGACCGCATATTTGACTCGGGGCTCCAATTTTCAAATTTTTAACTCGACCTCCCTATCAATATAATCGACATTATAGCTCATTTTAAGCATATTTTCTGAGATTTTTAGAGAGAGAGAGAGAGAGGGTTTCAAAGGGGAAAGTGTCACCCATCAAATTCTCGTTGATCCTTGCTAAAACATTGAAGAAGATCAAGTAAAGACACCTAAATTTTCATGCCCAAGAGGTAAGATTCATAACCATAGCTCCTATTTCTGCACTTAGATACATGGGGCCAGTAGAAAAGTAATTTAAGAAAATAAGAATGATGTTATCTACATGCATGTCAAACCATAGGATATTGGAAGGTAGAAAACTAAAAAGAAGGCAGTTGGGGGTATAAAATGATAGAAATTCCTCACAAAAAGGGGCTAAGATCACAATGCACCTTTAGTGTTTAATGATATGCTCGAACCAAGCTAGAACTTCAGTTTTGCCTCTAATTCTCGATTTAATTTGTAATTCTTACTCAATAGATCAAAGTGCTAAGAGTTCCGAAAATTCTAAAAGAGTAAGGAAAATCTTTATTGAGGTATTTATGTCTAAAACCCCCTTTTATTAAAAATCGAGCTTCGTTGGTGCTTACGAACGTGTGGTAAGGTCGTATTGGTGAATGTATTAATTGTTGATGTGTGTTAATTGATTTGCAATTATCTACATATTTACATGACGGATGTGCCTCAATTTGTGTAACATACCATTCTTGATAATTGAAGAAAGATAAGAAAATATAATTGTGTGTTGAAATGCTTGGGCTATAGGCCAATATCGTAGTGGAGAATTATTCATGCTAGCTATGTGTTCACCTTCTTGTGATGGCAACTTGAATTGTTCTTAGTATATGCCTATGATCACAAACTTGCAATGCGAATATATATATAAAATAGAAGACGATGGGACAATGGTGGCCCTGAGTGCCAAGGAAATTGATATGATATATGTGTAATGAAGATTCGGATGTGATGACTAATGAGAGAAAAGGGGTAATTCCTAGGTAAGGCAACCTAGCTGATCAGGTCATGATCGGACACCAAGACGCACACATGGTGGTAATGTGCTGATATTGAATTCCGGATGAGGGAAATGAATTATTGATTGAGAGTAATGCCTCAAATGAGGTGACCTAGCCGGTCGGGTCGTGACCGGACTCCGCTCAAGATAGCGGTGGTATTGAGGATAGTGGTGAACATGTGATAGATATGCCCAAATCTATGTTGTGGAAATTGTATGAAAGATTATATGAATTGCTTCTTGATTTGCCCGTATTAATTGCTTGTATTTATTTGATAGTTCTTTCTAGTAAAATGGTGTTTAGTTATATATACCAGTACAATTCAAATGTACTGACGTCCCTTTTGCAGGGGATTCTACATTCGTGTTATGATTGTAGGTGGCTCCATAGCGGACAGTGCCGACCATGTATAGCGGAGCATTTTTCTACTCGAAGTCTCGATGAGCCTCTTTTCTTCCATGGGTATATATGATGCACTTTTAGTCATTTACAGCTTTTCACTTTTAAGGTATAGCCGGGGCCTTGTTGCCGGCATAGTAATTCTTATCTGTTGTATCCTTAGAGGCTCCAAAGACACTAGTGTGGGTTATGTACAGGGGTTCGCGGAGTCCATTATATGTATGCGTTGTGATCCTAAACTTGTGAACTCCTTAAGTTGTAACTCTAATAGAAATAGAATCCTTGAAGCTAGCTTATGCATGGTAAATTTTTATGATATGAAATGAATCAGTAATGTGGTATACACCGTGTATTATCATCTAAATAAATCAAAGGCATGAGTTCCGTATTCGTATTGAGTTGGGGCAGAAAGTGTTCGGTTATCAATCAGGTTCACTTGATTGAGCGCCGGTCGTGCCTCCCGAGGTTGGGGCATGACAACGTATCAACTCATATTTCAGGCTTCTGATAAATCGTTGGAGTCTTCTTGGGTTAGCACTATCAACCCCCAAATATTTGCATAAAGACTATCTATCCATCTGCACATCCTTACCTCTTACTCGTAAAGTGTCCAATTAGTAACCCCAGTTAGCATACAACTCTCGAACCATGCTCAGGTTTGCAGGCCCCGGGCATTCCAAGAACTAGTGCATATTTAGACCTTGCAGCCTGCCAAGTACCTCCGAGAAGTTTCTTTCTAAGGTCGTGGTATTAATCCCCATCTCAAAAATGTACCGACCAAATGGCACTAAGTCCCTGTGCTATGCAATAGCCGTAGCATTAACCAAATCCAAACGAGGCCTCGGCCTTAATGGCACCTACTGAAATTCCTCGGTGACCTGTTTTCCTTTGGACTACTCTGAAGAGCTTTCTCTCTGCTTGCATTTTTTGGGTGCAAGAGAAGTGGCTGGGAACTTTCCAATGCCTTTGCCTTTGCTAGAACCATCACGACCATAGTATCTTGCAACGCAAATAAGCACAACTGTGAGAAAATTGCAAGAAATATGCCTAAGGTTGTTGTGCAAGTCATGAAATGACCCCACACTTAAAACCAAAGTCACAATGTTCACTATGTCACAACTTTGGATCCAACATGTACAAGTGTTGCACCGTAAAGCTATGGGTACTCAATACTTCCCCATGCCACACAATAATGAGTGATCATGACTACACGAATTCACATTAAGGTAAGCAAGAGGCATAAGGTATCCACCTTCATAACTACTCGACTATACTAAATTAGTCAAATTTACAAGATTCTACAACATACATTATATAAGATAGATGGTGTAGGAACATGTATTGCATCAAATCCACACACCCCTCGCATGTAAAAGCATCCCTACACACCCCACAGTTAGCCCAAATTCATACACAAAATATACCCGGTTACTTAGACTTCACCGGTGCACCAAAATCCTCATTCAAGCATTTTAACAAACATATTGCGGGCATAAGTGTGTGATTCTAATTCAACAATGGTGGAATATGGTGGCCCTCCCAATTTTCAATGAAATAGAGGGAATTCTAGTTTACTACTCCGTATACACAATAACTACACAATTTTTGACCAACACAAGTCACCCACCATAAAATTTTCATAAGAACTAGATAGGGAAATATATATTGGGGATTAGGGATCTTGGGAATGGGATCATATTTATCTACTAGTTAAAACACACAAAAAAATAGAAGAGAAAAATAAAGAAGAACTTAACTGTAGAGTGTAGAAAGAGAGCAAGAGAAAAAAGAACTTTGAGAAAATTTGGATGAGGAAGAAGAGAAAATCAGCAGAGGCTTCAGAATTTTGTCTTTTGGTTAAACGTTGGTTTTATGTTTGGGTGGGTTTGGGTGATGGTTAAGTTGGGTTGGGAAAGGATATGGGTATTAGTATGGGTTGTAATATTAGTGTAAATGGGTATTTGGTTAGGTTAAATAGGTATGATTTAGAAAAGAAAAAAAATAAAAAATAAAAAAATGGACTTACCTGGATTGCCCCCAACCTGGTGCCTCGCGCCCTGCCTGGCGCTAGGGTTTTGAAGTATTATGTTTCCAGCGCCCCAGGAAGCGTTGGGAGCTAGCCTGGGCGCTATTTTCGCTATTTTTTTAATCCCTATACCCCGAGCCTTTCATGTCCCCAATTTACACATCCTACACCATTACATCCGAAGTTTCTATACCTACAAAGAAAATGCAAAACTCTATCTACTCTAACTAAAAGAAAAATTAAGAAGTTAAACTAGGAAAGCAATAAAAATTGGATTATCTCCCAACAAGCGCCTGATTTAATGTCGCAGCACTACGCAGAATCTCGCTTACTCATCAGCGAGTACAACCTTGGTCTTCTCACGATTAATCATTCATCCCCAATAGTTCTTGACTCTATGTCCATTCACCAAAAATTTCCTTTCACCATTTAAAGCTCACAGCTCGATTGCACCATAAGGAGTGACTCTCACTACCTCAAACAGGCCTGACCATCTCGATTTTAGCCTTCCAGGAAACAGCCTTAGCCTAGAATTGAATAATAATACTTGTTGGCCTGGCTCGAAGTGACGCGGCTTGATATGCTTGTCATGCCATCTTTTTTTTTCTTTTATTTATAGAGCTTAGCATTTTCATAAGAGTGCAGCCTGAACTCATCTAACTCATTCAACTACAAAAGTCTTTTCTCGACTGCAGCCTCAAGATCCATGTTCAACTTCTTAATGGCTCAGTATGCCTTGTGTTCCAGTTCAACGGGCAAGTGACATGCCTTCTCATAAACAAGATTGTAAGGGGACGCTCCAATTGGCATTTTATGTGCAGTTCTATACGCCCATAAGGCATCATATAACTTTGCAGCCCAATCCTTCCTATTCACACTCACTGTCTTCTCTAATACTTGCTCTATTTCTCTGTTTGACACCTCAGCTTGTCCACTTGTTTGAGGATGATATGTTGTAGCAACTCTGTGGCAAACTCCATATTTAGCTAGAAGGTTATTCAACAACCGATTGCAAAAATGAGTCCCTTCATCACTAATTAAGGCACGTGGAGTCCCAAATCCGAAAATATGTTCTTTTTCACAAAAGCAGCTACCACCATGGCATTATTTGTTGGCAAAGCAATTGCCTCCACCCATTTTGACACGTAGTCAACTGTTAGCAAAATGTATTTGTTTTCTCTGGACGCTGGAAATGACCCCATAAAATCTATCCCCCACACATCAAAAAGCACAACTTCTAGGATGTTATTCAAAGGCATCTCATGCCTCCTTGTGATTGTTCCTGTTCTCTAACATTGGTCACACTTATTAATGAATGCATGGGCATCCTTAAATAAAGTTGGCCAAAAGAGACCGGATTATAGTACCTTTGCAGCTATTCTATCTCCTCCATGATGGCCCCCATAAGGTGATGCGTGGAAATCATACAACACTAATTCCACCTCCTTTTCAGGAATGCTTCTCCTCATCAACTGATCAGTTCATTGTTTGTACAAATAGGGCTCATCCCTGAAGTAAAAGTTCACATCATTTAAAAACCTCTTTCTAGCTTCATATTGGGTTTTCGGAGGAAGTACCCCACTCACAAGATAATTCACATAGTCTGGGTACGATGGGGGAGGGTCTTGGGTTATATCAGAAAGTAGCTCATCAGGAAATACTTCTTTAATTTGGCCACCCTCCTCCACGATTACAATCTCTTTCCCAGGGTCAGGCTACTCCAGAACATCAGCAGTCTCGCCCAATTGCTTAGCCTTCAACCCCTCAACAGCTCCATCATTTTTTTGTTGACTTTATAGACCCACTTGAGCAAGGTGCTATCGGACGTTCAACGAGTAGTCTCACGATCGGGCACTCATGCCCCGACATTTTATAGTCTCCATATCTATGGAAAGAGGAATCTAGGAGAGAATTCTAAACAATTCTATCAAGCCGAACAACAAAAAGAGAAAGATAGAGTGGTTTGGCACTCCTGGTCAGCTTTCTTTTGTTCGGGCTTTCTTTTTTCTGCCTCCCGAAGTTACAGGGTCATTTTCCAAGTTCCTTCCAGCCTTGATAGATGGTCAGCTACTTGGTTCTCTATCCCCCTTCGATCTCACATTTCTACATCAAATTCTTGCAGCAACAAAACCCAGTACATCAACCTAGACTTAGATTCTTTTTTATAAATAGATACCTGATTGATACATGATCGGTATGGACTATGACTTTCGTTCCCACCAAGTATGCCCTAAATTTATCAAAGGCCCACACAACAGCTAACTACTCCTTCTAAGTGGTGGTGTAATTTAGATGTGCATCATCAAGAGTCTTACTCACATAGTAGATGGAATAAAACACCTTGTCCTTCCTCTGACCTAGCACTACCCCAATAGCGTGGTCACTTGCATCACAAATAAGTTCAAATGGTAAGGACCAATCGGGTGCCATAATAATTGGAGCAGACACCAACTTCTTTTTGAGTTCTTCAAATGCCTTGAGGTAGGCATCATCAAAGTTGAAAGTTACATCTTTTTCAAGCAACCTGCATAAAGGAGTTTCAATTTTAGAGTAATCTTTAATAAAGCACCGATAGAAACCCACGCGTCCCAAGAAACTCTGGACACCCTTCACTGAAATAGATGGAGGTAATTTTTCAACCGCCTTCACATTCGTCTTATCAACTTCAATGTCGCCCCTAGATATTCTATGACCCAACACGATGCTTTCTTGTACCATAAAATGGCACTTTTCCTAATTTAGTACTAGATTATTTCTTCACATGGGGCCATAACCTTGCTTAAATTCCTTAAGCCATCATTACAAGAAGACCCAAAAACTAAAAAATCATCCATAAACACTTCCACAAATTTTTCCACCATGTCGGTAAAATAGCCATTATGCACCTCTAGAAAGTGGTCGATGCATTACAAAGACCAAATGGCATTCGCTTGAAGGCAAAAGTACCATAAGGACAAGTAAAAGTGGCCTTCTCCTGATCCTCTGGGCATATGACAATCTGATTGTTTCCCGAATAACCATCAAGGAAGCAATAATATTCATGCCCAGCTAATCTGTCTAGCATTTGGTCAATGAATGGAAGTGAGAAGTGGTCCTTGCGGGTTGCTTTGCTGAGCCATATATAATCAATACAGACTTTCCACCCCATCACAGTATGAGTAGGAATTAGCCATATATAAAATCTTTTTTGGTACACATTAAACTGGACTTACCCAGTTGCTGACAGAAATAGGAAAAATGATACCTGCATCGAGCAACTTGATTACTTCCTTTTTCACCACCTCTTTTATGATGGGATTTAACCTGCTCTGCTGCTCCACACTAGGGCGGTGTCTATCCTCTAAAAAGATTTTATGCATGCAAACCGATGGACTAATTCCCTTGATGTCAGCAATAGTCTACCCTATAGCCTTTTTATGCTTGCGGAGTACTCTAAGCAATTTTTCTTCTAGAGTGTTGGTCAAGCTAGACGAAATAAACACGGGCAATGTCACAAAGTTCCCTAAATAAGCAAACCACAAATGCGCTGGAAGCAGCTTAAGTTCTAGCTTCAGAGCTTCTACAATAGATGGCTTATGAGGGGTCAGAGTGACAAGCCTGTCCAATTCCTCAAATTTCCCAAACCCCTGGACATAACTGCGGGACATATCCAGTACATTCTCAATTTCTCCCATCATTTCATCTTCACTATCTTCTTCATCCCTAATCAACACTCGTTCAACAAGATCTACAGGGCTTATATAGGGCACTAACGATGTGGCATCACTCTCCACCACAGAGAGCATGGATAACTCTTCATAGTGGGCTGGCAACCTGAGTGCTTTATAAACATTGAATACCTCCACTCGATCACCTAATCTCATCAACATCTTTTCTTCGCAAACATTAATAATAGCTCGGCCCATGGCTAAGAATGGATGCCCTAAAATAAATGGGACTTCCCGATCAGGCTCGTAGTCTAGGATAATTAAATCAATAGGGAATATGAAAGACCCTACTTGAACCAGCACATCTTCAATCACTCCTTTAGGATGAGCAAGGGAGCGATCCACCAGCTGTAAGATTACCTTTGTTGGGCGTGGCTCACCCAACCCTAATTGTTTGAACATCGATAGCGGCATCAAATTGATGCTTGCTCCAATATCACATAAGGCTCGCCCAACTACATGTTTACCAATCGATATTTGGATAGTGAAACTACCTGGGTCTTTCAGTTTCTGAGGTATCTTGCTTTGAATTCTTGAGCTTCATTCCTCAGTGAGTGCCTCGATTTCAAACTTGGTCAGCCTTCTTTTATTTGCAACTATTTCCTTGATGTACTTTGCATATTTGGGCACTTCTTGTAAGATGTCAACCAGTGGAATATTAATTTGCACCTGCTTCAAAATATCAAGAAACTTTTTATATGTGGCGTTATCTTTTACTTTCTGCAATCTTTGAGGGAACGAAGGTGGCGTCCTTGCAACCACTGGTGGGGGTTGCTCAGCCACCGCCTCTCCAGCTGGCTTCTCGGACTCCTTAGATTTTCCTGATGTTGATTCAATAGTGGCTGGCCTCTCATAAAAAGTCACTTGTTTGCTCTTTTTCAACCTCTTCTAATTTTCTCCTATTCCTCAATGACACGGCACTAAGGGATGCCTTAGGATTATCTTTAGTGTCACTTGGAAAAGCTCTAACTAGTATAGTGTTTTGAGAACTGGCAAGCTGTCCTATTTGGCGCTCCAAATTTATGAAATCGATCCTAAGCTGTTGATTCTCAAGCAACAACTGCTTCAACAAATCATTCCCTTTCTCTTCTACCTATTAAGGTGGCTTCTGAGGTTGATGGGAATTTCTTTGGGTCTATAATAATTTTGATTCGACTGATTTCCACCTGATGAGAAGTTGGGATGATTCTTCCAATTTGGGTTATAAGTGTTCCCATATTGTGCATTCTAATTCTTTGGTACCCTGCTCTGTTGTCCCAAATAGTATATAGATTCTGGATTCGTGGGGTACATGTTACTCATATGGTTGTCACCATATAGTTCGCAGTAAAGAGACATATGTTGTACATGTTGCATCTGTTGTGTCTATCGCATTGACATTATATTCATCTGGTTTTCCAATTTTGCTATCTCAGCTCTTATGGCAGAGAAGTCATCAAGCTCAACCAACCCGGCTGCCTTCTGCTTACTTGCCTTGCATGAATCCCCATCTCCTTGCCAGTTATGATCATTAGTAGTGAAGTTATTTAGCAATAGTTGAATTTCACTATATGGTTTTGCTATGCAACTACCCCCACAAGCTGAATCAAGATTCATCTTTGAGGCCTTATCTAGCCCGTCAACAAAAGTGTGTCCCAATACCTCATCAGTCTGACAATGTTGCGGGTAATCTCTGAGTAGCTTCTTGTATCTTTCCCAAGCTTAACGAAGTGTCTCGCCATCCCGTTGTTCGAAACCAAGAATCTGAGTCCTCAATGACTTTGTCTTCTTGGTGGGGAAAACTTGATTAAGAATTTCCTTTCTAGATTATACCAAGTGTGGATTGAGTTCGCTGACTCTTTCTGTAACTATTCCTTAGCCTCCCCTAGCAGTGAAAAGGGAAAAAGTGTCAGCCTGACATAATCCTTGGAAACTGATATATCTTAAATACTCTTAGCTTATGTTTTGATAATTTAACAAACTTACTGTTAATAACCAGATAGGGAACCTGACCTACTTGGATTGTTGCAACCTATAACGGACTCCAGCTAAAGGCGAATAGATACAGCTTTAGGAGCTAGGAACCAACACAAAGACCTGATGCTCTTGTGATTTCCTCATAGCAATACAAAGTCATTTGGACTCAGCTAGAAATGAAGTGACTGACAGCACTATTTCTGCCGCATTGCACTACACTGTAAGCCCACTCATTCTCTAACCAAAGTACTTACATCATTTCAAGTGATATGATCAAGATGTACCAAATGCAATTTATACACAAATATTATCGGAAGGTTTCTGTTTCTCATTTTGAGCCTCTCAAAAAATAAATTGAGAAATCAATCCTCACAAGCTTGAAGAACAAGGTTGAACTCTACTATGGACCAGTTCCTGAAAGATAGATTGGTGTTGTCCTAGTTGAGTTGTAACCTTGTTATTGTACTTACTGTATCTCCTAAACATCTTATATAGAAGCATTTTGATTAGGAATCCTCTTGTAAATCCGTAAAATCCTTTGAGTTTACGTTGTGACTAGATTTAGTCATAAGGAAAAGTCTTTGTAATTGTAGAGTTACAAAGTGGCTTGTGGTAAAGGTACCACAAGTTAGTTGATCAAATCCTTTGCAATAGGAAGTATTGTAAAGTAGCTTGTAATAGGTAGATTATCAGTTAGTGAAGTTAAAAGCCTACAGGTGTAGGTCGTGGTTTTTTATCCCCGTGTGTGGGATTTTTCCACGTAAAAATCATTTGCCTCATTTGCTTACTATTTCATTAAGTGCTTTCAGTAGAACCTTGTAAAGGACCAGGTACTCTATGATTTGGTGGACCCATACAAACTAACAATTGGTATCAGAGCTAGTTCCTCCTATCAGGCTAACCCTTAGGAAGGATCCTCATGGCGGCTCCACTAAATTTTGAAGAAGGTCAATCTATATACCAACCTCCCAAGTTTGATGGAAAATTTTATTAGTGTTGGAAAGCTATAATGCACGATTTCATCATGTCTGAGGACTGTGAGCTATGGGAAATCATTTGTGATGGTCCTTATGTTCCAATCAAGGTACTAGATGAATTTACATTTTTAATTGAAAAAACTAGCAAAGAATATACTGAAGAAGACAAGAAAGTTGTGGAGAAGAATTTTCGTGCCAAGAAAACTCTAGTATATGGAATGGAACCTAAAGAGTACGACGGAATCTCTACCTGCGACACTACAAAGGAAATATGGGATGCTTTGCAAACAGCTCATGAAGGAACTACACAAGTAAAACAACATAAACCTAATACTGGTGATAGTTTCATGATGGCAGTTGAAGGCGATGAGATTGGATATGACTCAATGTTCGCTTTGATGGCTCAATCAGATTATGATGAAGACAATGGCGACAAAGAGGTAAACTTCAGGGATGTTCAGAGAAATCTGAAATCTTATTCTCCAAAAAAACTCATATGTTTAGATTATGTGTTAATAACTGCCTTTTATAGTCTTGAGGAAGATAGGGATTCCTTAATCTTAGAACTATAAGAATCTAAACGTACTAGAGAAGACTTAGTAGCTACAGTTACTGATCATAAGAAAACCACTGAAATTCTTAGAAAAGATAAGAAAGATATGTTGGCAAAAATTGCAGACCAGAGGGAAACAACAGTAAAACCATCGACTAAGTCTAAACCTGAAAGTTCTAAAGGAGGAAAGGAGATAGCAAGTGAGGAATGATTTAGGCTTGAAAATGAGGTGAAAGTTATGAGACGTAGGATGTGTGCTGAAATTGAGAAAATTGAGCTTCTCCAAGCAAATCTAGAAAAAGTAATGAATGATCTTGAAAGGTCTCTAAAGTGGACCTGGTCCTCCAAAGCTACCACTGCCTTATTTACAAATGATAGTAAAAAAAGGTAGGGAGCAGTGTTCCAAAGGGAGAAAACTTTTCACAACCCTCACAGTAAGAGCGTCACTGTATTTGATAACTGGCCTCGTACCCAATGTGGGAATACTGGGCGTTTCAAGGAAGGTGTCCAGGCAAAGAATCAATCAGTTCAGAAAGACAAAGTGGTTGCTGAAACCGTGACCACAAAAGAGGAACCATGTTCTACTCACAAAAATGCACATTACCTGCATGGACTAAGAGAGCTCTTATTCATCCTCTTGCTTACTAAAAGGGACCCAAACTTGTTTGGGTTCCTAAAACTAACTCCTAAATCTCTTATGCAAGGGAACAGTGAAAGGAAGCGATCAGCAATGGTTCATGGATAGTGTATGTTCGAAACACATGACTGGAAACACCACATACTTTCTCTCACTAAAAGCCCTGCAAAGAGGGAGTGTATCCTTTGGCAATGGCAAAAAAGGGTACATTCTTGGAGTTGGAAAAGTTGGGAAGTCACTCACTCATTCTATTGAAAATATGTACTATGTCAATGGGCTTAAGTACAGTCTCCTAAGTGTTTCTCAAATTTGTAATAAAGGAAACAAGGTGGAATTCTTGTCCAAAATATGTACAGTCACTGACTTATGACTGGTGAAACAGTACTAGTGGCCAAAAGATACAAGAACATCTATGTTGGTGTTTTCGAATCTTTACATAGTGGTGATATGAGTTGTCTGAAGGCTGATGATGATGATGCTAAACTATGGCACAGAAGACTGGGCCACGCAAGCTTTTCCCTTCTAAACAAACTAATTCAGCAGGACCTGGTCCATGGTTTGCCTATGTCATAATTCAAGATTCAAAAAGTCTGTGATGCCTGTGCTAGAGAAAAACATGTGAAGTCCTCCTTTAAGTCAAAAAAGGATGTGAGCACTTCAAAGCCGCTTGAGCTCCTGCATATGGATCTGTGTGGACCTATGAGGGTGCTAAGCAGAGGAGGAAAGAGATACATTTTTGTAATCGTGGATGAATATTCCAGATTCACATGGACTCTGTTTCTTAGAACAAAATATGAAACTGTTGAGGTATTTGTGGCCTTTGTGAAGAAAATCAAGGTGAAGATGGAGTCTAGAGTTGTATGCATCAGATCATATCATGGGACAGAATTTGACGATGTCAAATTTGATGAATTCTGCATTGAAAATGGAATCACTCACAACTTCTCAACTCCCAAAACTCCCCAGCAAAATGGATTAGTAGAAAGGAAGAACAGAACTCTAGAAGAAATGGCAAGAACAATGCTAATTGACAGTGGACTTGCAAAGACTTCTGGGCTGAAGCTGTCAACACTGCATGCTACTTAGTGAACAGGTGCATGATCAGATCACTTCTGAACAAGACCCCGTATGAGTTGTTGAATGGAAGAAAACCCAAGTTGACTCACCTAAGAACATTTGGATGCAAATGCTATGTTCTCAACAATGGAAAGGATCAGCTTGGTAAGTTCGATGCCAAAAGTGATGAAGGAATATTTCTTGGTTACTCTTCTCCAAGCAAGGCCTACAAGATATATAACAAGCGGACTCAATATTTTGAGGAAAGTGTCCATGTTATTTTTGATGAATCTCTTCCATCATTTGAGAAGGGGCTGAGGAAGATCAAGATGGAGAACCCTTACTTGTTCCTGTTGAAGTCATTAACATGACAAACGGAAAAGCAGATATGATGAGTCAAGTGAAGGATCCAAATTAAGACAATGCTGCCACATCATCAACAGAACCAAGTACTTCAATTACAACCACTGAAGCTGAAAAAAGAGTGGTTGATGCAGTTTAGGGAGCTACTAGCACCTGAGAGAGGGATAGAGGAAAATCATCTAGACATATCTTCCACTTCTCAGAATGAACCTCAGACGGTCAACTGGAGACATCAAATCTCTCACCTTATAGACAACATAATCACTCCTCGGATTCCAGAGTTCGAACCAGGTCAAGAGCAAGAAATTCACTTGTCCTCTTAGCCTTTCTCTCCCTGATAGAACCAAAAACATCAAGGAATCCTTGAAAGATGCAGATTGGATTACAGCCATGCAAAAAGAGCTGCATCAGTTTGAGAGAAACAGCGTGTGGCACCTGGTACCTAGACCCCCAGATAGAACCATTATAGGAACTAGGTGGGTATTCAGAAACAAGCTCGATGAACATAGAATTACCACAAGGAACAAAGCCAGGCTAGTTTTCCAAGTCTACAATCAGGAGGAAGGGATTGACTATGATGAAACGTTTTCTCCAGTGGCTCGGATGGAAGCTATCAGAATTCTAATCGCTTTTGCATCTCATACGGAATTCACCTTGTTCCAAATGGATGTAAAAAGTGCATTTTTGAATGGACTCCTTAAGGAAGAAATCTATGTGAAGCAATCCCCAGGGTTTGAATGTCATGAGCACCGTGAATATGTGTTCAAGCTGGACAAAGCTCTGCACGGGCTAAAGCAGGCTCCTCGAGCTTGGTATGAAATATTGTCAAAATTTCTCTTAGAAAATAGTTTTACGAAAGGGAAAATTGACAATACTCTTTTCTTAAAGAAATGAGGAAGGAACCTGCTCATTGTTCAGGTTTATGTTGATGATATCATTTTTGGAGCAACAGATGACTCTCTGTGTGAAGAATTCACAAAACTTATGGTAAGCGAATTTGAAATGAGCATGATAGGGGAATTAAATTTCTTCCTGGGGCTCCAAGTAAAATAGTCCCCAAAGGGTACTTCCATTTGTCAGCAAAAATACATCGGGGAACTCTTAAAGAGGTTTGATATGGAATCATCAAAGGTGATAGACACTCACATTGCAACTGCCACTCGACTTGACATGGATGAAACTAGATTTCCTGTGAATCAAACAATGTATAGAGGCATCATTAGGTATTTCCTCTATCTCATTGCCAGTCGACCTAATATTGTTTTTAGCGTGGGGTTGTGTACGAGGTTTCAATCAAATCCCAAGGAATCTTACTTGAAGGCTGCCAAAAAATACTGAGATATCTCAAAGGAACGCAAGACATGTTGCTATATTATCCATCAGGTAACAATTTTAATCTGATTGGGTATGCTCATGCAGACTATGCAGGCTATCTTGTAGACAGAAAAAGCACTTCAGGAATGGCTCACTTCTTGGGATCATGTCTTATCTTTTGGCGTACAAGGAAGCAAAATTCAGTGGTGTTTTCAACAGCTGAAGCCGAATATGTAGCTACAACATCCTGTTGTGCTTAGCTTCTATGGATAAAGAAGCAACTGGAGGATTTTGGGGTACTCGCTGAGAGTGTGCCCTTCTATGTGACAATACTATTGCACTCAACATGGACAAGAATCCAGTTCAACACAAAAGGACAAAACATATTGATGTGAGGCATCATTTTCTGAGAGATAATATGGAGAAAGGGTTGATATGTATGAATTTCTGCAGCACTGAAGATCAAATTGATGACATTTTCACCAAAGGACTAAGTAGGGAACAATTTGAAAGAAACAGAGTAAAGCTAGGACTGTTCAGGCCAAATTAAGAAACTGATTCCTTGTTGGATGACTCGTATCCTTAAGAAATAACTGGCTCAGAGTGTTTTATGGCCCTGTCTAACTCACTTCAATACCTATTGCAGGTCAACACACATGATAAGCATAGAAACAATAGATGCAGTGCATGGCTAATAAAAGAGGATTGATTCTTTTCAAAAAATCAAAGAACCGGGTTCTTGTACTAAAGGTTAGTAGTTATGTGCATCCTTTTAATATACGTCTTAAAAAGGGTACAAAATACAACTGCTATGTCATCAACTTTTCCGATCCTGCTATCACGTCCTTTCAATTGAAAACATTCCATCTCCCTCTGAAATATCGTAATTATCCACACCCATCTGTCATTTCAGAACAGGTACCTATTCCTCTCCCTTCATAATTATCATCTCCTTTTAAAAACCCTCTCGACTACTCTTCTCAACCATAAGCCCTAGTCTAGACTCACCCAAAAGGGAAGGATCGTCACACTTCTTCTTCCAATGGCTGAGAAAATTTTTAATCTCTCTGCCTCAGCTGTAACTTCCTCTGACCAATCTATGGAACCTCTCGTTTTCACTGAGCCATGGTCACCCTCTATCACTCCTCCTACTGCAGTCACACCTTCACCAGTCTCTAAATCTCTTCCTAACTCAGAAAACCTTGAAACAAATGTTTTGTTCTCCCTGTCATCTATTGTTCCCACCATTCAAACCCTAAGTGGAGAACAAGGTCAAAATATTGAGTTCACAGAGGGTTCTGCCATCATTGCCGCTGATTCTATGGTGGTGGAAGCACCGGTTGAAGAGGAAAAAAATATCATAGCTGTACTTGTAGTATCTGTTGATGGGATATTGCATGAAATTACTTCTCATAAAAATGAGTCACATAGTATGGGGGGAGAATGGGCCATTATGACTGTTGAAGGGGATGCAGTAATAGATACTACATGGGGATCACATGAGGAACCTGATCCCTCTCCAAAGGACCTAGGTCAGGACTCTCATCCCCAGGACTGTGTTGCTCCTGTATTCGATATTGTGCCCCTAGAAATTCAAGCACCTGAAATGTGATCTAGCGATGAAGAAGACCTGGACAACATGGCCCTTGACGCATTCATAAGTAGACAAAGGGTTGTCTCTACAACTGAGTCTAAAATCAAGCAACCTACTACCATGCTTCAAGTCAAAGTGGCCTACAACTCTACTCTCCAAAAGAGCAAGAAGAGTAATAAGAAGAAAGAAAAAAAGTTGATGAAGGATGGGGTACTTGTAAGTGATGAAGCTATCCCTGTAGTCGAGGTGGAAGAAGGAACTCCTAAGGAACCCGGTTCCCTTGTTAGGCGGTCCTCGAAAAAGGTAGAGCATGGTTCAAAGGAGAAAGGGTCAACATCTAAGTCCAAGATGAAGGGGGTAGTGAGTGATGAGGATATACTACTCAAGTCCAAGGGAAAAAGAAAAGTCAGTGGAGAAAAGCTTGGGAAATGCAAGTCTGAAACTGTTGAAGAACCTAGTTCTAGGAAGAAAGCAAGAAGTGAGGTCTGCGTTGGCTCTGAGCGCCTGATGCATCAAGAAGTTATGTTGGGTCGTACGTTTGGACCAACAATCTCTGAGATGGATGGAATGTGCCAAATTCCGGAAACGGTCGAGTTTCAATAGTGGGTGCATCTATTTCACATTGATGCACCTAAAGTGTATGAGAAGGAGGTACAAAGCTTCTTCACTAGTCTCTTTCCAGTTGATACTGACCATGTCTGTGCTTTGGTCAATGAGGTAGATATCATCTTTGATGTGAAATTGCTTAGAGAGATTTTGCAAGTTCCTACAGTTGGGGTGTCGAGTGTACAAGATGTCTATCAGTATAACTTTAGAAATGCAGTGATGAAAGACAATGCTAATCAGAAAGGGGACCAGATCCATAAGAAAGCACTACTCCTTGTCTACCAGCTGCTGTTTGAGTTGGTTAACAAAGTTCTGTTGCCTAGAGCAAAAAGGATGTCTGTGACTTGTAAGTGTGATCTATTCTTAATGGAGCAACTGGACGGTTTCCACCCTGTGAGTCTGCCTGCCATAATAATCGAACACATGCAGAAGGTAGCCAATTTCAAGGGCGGTAATCATGGGCTTCCCTATGGATTCTTGCTTACTACGATGTTCAAATTCTTTAAGGTTCCACTGGGAACAAGTAAAGTGGGGACCCGAAAGCAGACATTCTCACAGACAACCTTGGAAGAGTGCGAGTGTATTGAGAAGTATGGGGGGTAGGAAGTACATAACTTGCTTCTCAGCTCATCAATGCCCAGAACAGTGCAGCTGAGGAAATTTGTCAGTTGAAGGCCAAGAATGCTATCCTGGAAGGTCAGCAAGCCCGAGTGGTTCCCATATCGAATGATGAAGTGGTTCGTTTGACACAGGAAAATGTTGATCTCAGGGTGCAAGTTGAGAACCTGAAGGCTGAAGTGCTCAACGAGCAAAAGTCGGGAAATGCCCGAATAGACCTTGTTCTCCAGAAACTTCCCGCAGCTACCAAGCATTTTCCTCCTAGTACCCCCTAAGAACCCCTTCAGTAACCAATTATCAGGATATGTTTCCTTTTTTTTGTTCTTTATTGATGTTTGGTGGATTTTTTTTGTGTTTTTTTAATTGTTGGGATGTACTACTTATGCTCGTATGAACAAGTCCAATGTTGCCTCTTCCTTTTCAAAAGGCAAAGGCATATTAAATCATTACTAATATGAATCCTTTTAATTATGTCTAGTACTATCTCTTTGTGTTCTATTCTCTATCATGATTGTGTGCACATATGTGGAATGAGTTAGCTTAGCTGGACTTTTTTGTGATGTTATTCTTTTTAATGATGCCAAAAGGGGGGAAAAATAATATAGAGGACTTAGGACCGAGGGGGAAACACATTGAGGAGCTGGTTCTTATACTCTTTTGCTCTGTAAGATAAGGCATAGTCGCAGGGGGAACTTTTTTTACTGGCCCAACTCCTACTTATAATTGTTAAGTTTGTCATCATCAAAAAAGGGAAAATTGATAGATCTTAAATACTCTTGGATTACGTTTTGATAATTTAACAAACTTACTATTAAGAACCAGATAGGAAACCTGACCTACTTGGATTGCTGCAACCTTTAACGGACTCCAGGTAAAGGCGAACGGAAACAGCTTTAGGAGCTAGGAACCAACACAAGGACCTGATGCTCTTGTGGTTTCCTCATAGTAGTTCAAAGTCATTTGGACACAACTAGAAATGAAGTGACTGGCGGAACTGTTTCTGCCGCACTACATTACACTATCAGCCCACTCCTTCTCTAACCCACTCCTTCTCTACCCAAACAAAGTACTCACATCGTTTCAAGTGATGTGATAAATATGTACCCAACGAGCTTTATACTAAAACATCACCGAAAGGTTTCTATTTCTTGTTTCAATCCTCTCAAAAGATAAACTGAGAAATCAATCTTCACAAGATTGAAGAACAAGGTTGAATGATACTACGGACCAGTTCGTAAAAGATAGATTGGTGTTGTCCTAGTTGAGTTGTAACCTTGTTATTGTACTTACTGTATCTCCTAAACAGCTTATCTAGAAGCATTTTGATTAGGAATTCTCTTGTAAATATGTAAACTCCTTTGAGTTTATTTTGTGAAGATTTAGTCATAAGGAAAAGTCTTTGTAATCGTAGAGTTACAAAGTGGCTTGTGGTGATATCATCACAAGTTAGAAAAAGCCTTTGTAACAAGGATAGTCACAAAGTGGCTTGTGGTAAAGGTACCACAAGTTAGTAGAGAAAATTCTTTGCAATAGGAAGTATTGTAAAGTGGCTTGTAATAGGTAGATTACAAGTTAGTGAAGTTAAAAGCCTACAGGTGTAGGTTGTGATTTTTTTATTCCCGTGTGTGGGATTTATCCACGTAAAAATCCTCTACCTCATTTACTTGTTGTTTCATTAAATGCTTTCAGTAGAACCTTGTAGAGGACTAGGGTACTCTACGATTTGGTGGACCCATACAAACTAACAG
>MU754477.1:45428-62748 GCA_026770625.1 Nicotiana glauca
AACAGGACATTCCTCTGTGTTTTCCTGATCAAGAAGATATTTTCTCAATGTCGCTCCTTCGTTATCTTGGTTAGCAATCTTTTCCTCTTCTGTTTTACCCCATAAGACTAGGTAAAGCCCTGCTGCAATCAAAATCCCCCCAAATACCCTGCATACAATTAATTGTCAATATAATTCACTTTTAATCCAAAACACTAATGCCCACTGAAATTTATCAAGAATCATAACATATGGCGATTATTCTTTTCCCGTTTATGGACTTACCCGTCTGAATACAACTGAGCACCAAGAAATACAAAGGCCAAGACAGCAACTACTACTGTTTACAGAGGCTGGAACGTGGCGGTCAACACTGGCCCTCCTTTATGAATACACCAAGTCCCGAGAGAATATACAACTCCAAAATTTATGATACCCTGTAATGCAATGTTTGAGTCATCATACTAATTAGCTCATTGTTGCAAAAACTAGAAGGATAGAGGATGATTATAGTTTTAGGGGTCTTACAACATAAAGAATCGTCGAAACCTCCTCACCAGACTGAATTCGCCAGTTTTTTGGATCCCTTTCTGTAAAAGCAGTTACAACTAGGAGCTGGATTACTCCAAAGAAGCATGTAAATGAGGTAAGTGACAATTTCGTGGGGTAATTTTTCATCATAGGAACCTGTATTTTTTACCACGTCTCATGAGACGCTAATTGATGGGGTGTGTGTATATACATAGAGGTATTAACTCTGATATAACTAAGTCGTAAACGAAAGTGGATCTTCTCTGACATTTCAAGTTTTTAGATGAGCTGGTATCACAATTCAATTAGAGTTATGTCTACAAAAACTGTGTGTTAACTGCTAATTCCTATTTTCTTAAAAAAAATCTACCTGAAGCAACCATCCAACCAGCATATGATAAGCACTGAGCAATAAAGTAAACACAACCCCATGTCCTATTTAGCATTTTCTCTTTAGAAGTAAAAGTTACATCCGAAGAAAAGCCGCTTACTCTTAGAAGAGGAGGGCCTTTGCATAGAGTGATTATTGTGGCACCTCCAATACTTACTATGGTTCCCATAATTTTTTCCATGCCATCCTTCCTCTTAACGCGCACTTCTTCTAACCTGAGGTACATATACAGGCATATACTTTACGTATACTGATGAATTAATTAGTATGAAATAGTAAGAAATGAACAAATACAACCATCTAATTAGATATTACGGTGTACGTGCTATTTCATAAACAGCTATGATCTTATACCTTAAAACAAAAGCCATGACAAAAGTAATTGCAGGAACTGAGTTTTGCATAGCTGATGCATAGGTAGGTGATGTATAATACAACCCTAAGATATAAAGTGATTGGTTTGCTGTGACTCTGTGAACCAGGAAGTAAAACTTTGTCATTAGAGCGAATGGAAATTAAGTAATAAAATCTACTACTAATATTTAAAATTTCTTTAAAAAAAACTGGTCAGTAGAAGAGAAATTATACTCTACTTGCTTACCCTATTAAACCGAGGAGGAAAAACTGAACCAACAGGGAAAATGTGAGGGGTGGTCTATCCTTCCTATATAAACGAGAACACAAGAACTTAAAGTTATACATCTCAACCAAATCAAGAAAGGAAAATAACAACACGTTCATAGTTGTGGCTGGAAATTAAGTATCATAACTCACTTTTCTAAAAAATAAGCAGAAGGTCCTAAAAGAAGTAAAGCAGTGATGTTTCTATAAACTACAAAAACAAGTTTGCTGACTCCAATATTGAGAGAAATTCTTTAGACAATATGAAATCCTGCAGAGCAGAAAACTATGGCAAACAATGCTGCAACAAGCTTCAGTTTTCCAGGTGTAAATTCTATATCTTTGGTTCCTGTAATTACTTCCTCTAGCTTTACATCCTCAAATACGGCATAAGTAGCTTACTCTATATTCATATATACACTGTACACACTATAGAAAGATGTCATTTTCTAGAAAAAGACAATATGTACTCTGAGAACTATAAGGTCCAAACCATTATTAATTGTCTCTGTGCATATAAAAGCAATTGCTTGGCAGATATCCGGCCAAGAATGGACGAGTGGAGGAGAAACTTTTTCTATTTTCCCAATGGTCCTCGATTATTTTCTATAAATATAGAAGTTTCTCCTCAGTTGAAAACACACTGATACAGACAGCAGAAGCCGTGAGAAGTATCACAGACATTGTATAAACATAGTTTACGTAGGAAAAATAGAGGGTGAGAGCAGTATTATTGTGAGGTGAAAAAATGAGAAGAGCTTCTTTCTTTTGAGTGTGTAGTGATCTCTTGAGTATTTGACTCGGGGGTATCAAGTATAAAATTCCTTATTATAGTGGATTATTTTGCTTCTCATGACACGTAATTTTTTTCTTATCCAGAAGGATTTCCAAGTTAAAATTTGTCATTATTACTCTTTAATTTTGTTAATTAGCTTATCTTGGTGCTCGTTATTATTGTTACTACATACTGTAAATATTTTTTTATGCGTGCTATTTTTTCCAACTGGTATTAGAGCATAGATTTTGCTCATACATAGATGTTTTTTCGCGGTCGACCGTACTATACTCGGCAGGGCTATGCATGGATCGGATCGGATTTAGCACATTTCATATTGAAATTTCGAATTTCGGATTCTGCAAAATACAATCCGAATCCGATCTGAATTGATATCAGAATGAATCGGATTTTAAAGTTCAGATAGCTTAATATTTCGGATTTTCGGGATCGGATTATACGTATTATTAAGGACTTTGTCTTTTATTCTTTTTTGTGTTTTCCATTCGTGGTATTGGTTAGGCAAACAACTTACTAAGTCATTGCAATCCAGATTATGGCAAGACATGAAGCACACTGTAAAGGAGTTATTTGAACCCTATCATTCTTTTTAAATTAGGGAATTGTGACGACCTAAAGGGTCATCACCTGCTTTCTTATTCATTCTGTGCTCCTGAAGCCTCGAAAACCTCATTTAAAATGGCCTCGATTTGTGTGTGCAGTCCGGGCGCATAGCCGGAAAGCTTAAATGTGAAATTCTGTGAAAAACATGCTAAATTTTGGTGTTAAAATGAATAAAATTTGACTTCGGTTAGCATTTTGGGCAAAACGGACCCGGACCCGTGATTGGATGGTCCTGGAGGGTCCATAGGAAAATATGGGACTCAGGCGTATGCCTAGAATCGAATTCCGAGGCTCCGAGCCCGAGAAATGAATTTTTAAAGGAAATTATTTTTTTGAAATTGTTAAGGAAGAATTGAAATAAAAAATGATTAGAACGTGTTGGTATCGGGCCTGTATTTTGGTTCTGGTGCCCGGTACAGGTCTTATATATGATTTAAGATGTTTATGTAAAGTTTGGTTGAAATCGGACGTCGTTTGACGTGTTTCGGGCTTAAAGTTCTAGATTTGAAACTTAATGAAATTTGAAGAAAAACTCTTGATTTTGAGGTTTGATTCATTGTTTTAATATTATTTTGGCGATTTGATCGTACGGTTAAGTTCATAGGATGTTGTTGAGCTAGTGCATATATTTGGTTAGGAGCCCCGAGGACTCGGGAGTGTTTCCGAGGTGTTTCGGAGTGGTTTTGGACTTAAGAAAAATTGCAGATTTTGCTTCAGCTGTTGCAGGCCCCATTTCTTCTTCGCATTTACATTCTTCCTCCCGTGTTCGCGATGCTTTAATTTTCCCATTCTTTGCATTTGCGTCCCAGCCCACGCATTCGCGTAGGGTTATTTGACCCTGGGGGTTTAGCCTTCTTTCCCTCTTCGCGTTCGCATTCATACCCTCGCGATCGCGTAGCCATGCAGGACTTATTCATCGCGTTCGCGTAGGTCAATTTCTGGACCCCAGCCCTTTTACTCTTCGCGTTCGCATTCTTCATCTCGCGAATGCGATGGTCTGTTAAGTGCTACCCTTCGCGAACACAACCAGCCTGTCGCGAACGCGAAGGGCAATTTCGCCCAGTTATATTTTAATTTCTAGAACAGTGTTGTTGCAGACTTTCACTAAGTTTTCATAAGAACCTTTTCTTCTCCAAGCACTTAGGAGTCAATTGAAGCAATTCTTCATCAAGACCGCTTGGGCTACTAATTCTTAGCTTATTTCCTTTCGTTTCCTTCAATATCCATTGAAATCCTAAGCCTAAAACATGTAATTAAGGCTAGAAATTGGGGAAAATGGGTACAGTTAGGGCTTTTTTATTTTTCTTGATTTAGACCTCGTTTTGGGGTCGAATTTGAAAATAAATTATATATTCGAGCTCGTAGGTGAATAGGGGATTTAATTTTGGTCCGAACCTCATGCTTTGACCAAGCGGGCCCGAGGTCGATTTTTGAGATTTTGGGAAGAAATCTTGGAAATCTATAATTAGGCATTGGGTTTGATTTTTTTAGCATGTATTGATGTTATGAAGTCATTATTGTATAGATTTGATTGATTTGGAGCCAAATTCGAGAGGGAAAGCAGTTGCTGTGGATTGAATTGGCCGTGGAAGTTTGAGGTAAGTGTTTGGTCTAACCCTAGCTTGAGGGATTAAGAGTTGAGTCCTACTTGCTATGTGGTAATTGTCGAGTACGACGTATAGGCATGGTGACGAGTATCTATACGTTAGTGTCTAGCATGACAGTGAGTCTTTAAATTACGAATATCTTGATTTTGTTGTATTTCTCTTGCCTTGGTGATGATTCCTATTTGTTGTGAAAAGCTTGTGAAAGGAAATTGTGACCTATGAACATCGAGGAGCACTGGCTCAAGTTATATTGAAATTGTGAACATATATGAAATGGTTGAACCCTTTGGAGCATTGGCTCAAGTGGTAAAGTGAGATATGAAATAAAAGTGAAAGAAAGAGAAATAGTACTCAAATTGTTCCCTTGCCGGGATATTGTTGCTTGTTAGTTATTTTCCCTTGCCGGGACGTTGAGATTATTGATGTTGTACCCTTACCGGGATTTAATTGTTTCAATTGTGTTCTCTTGTCAGGATTTCTATTATTATTTTGTTTATTCCTTTACCTTGTTCGTGATTGTTGTTTGGGGGAGGAAAGAGTATAAAAGCACGAAGGGTGATATCGTGCGCCGGTTGATCTCTGTTTCCTTATTAATGTTTGAGTTGTGTTATTTCCTTCGTTATTGAACGACTTTTACTTGAAATTGTTATTTCCCCACAGCATGTTCCCCCTCCCATATTGTTTACTTGTCTTTGTATTTCGATTCCGCTGTATATATGTACATAACTACACAGGTTTATGTGATGGTCTGGTCTAGCCTCGTCACTACTTCGCCGGGGTTAGGCTAGGCACTTACCAGCACATGGGGTCGGTTGTGCTGATACTACACTCTGTGCTATTTTGCACAGATCCAGGCATTGGACAGCAGCAGTAGCTTGGGGGTTAGCCTTCAGTACAGCGAGACACGGAGGTTGCCTTGCAGGCGTCTGCATGCCCGGCGTCTCCTCTATCTTTTATTTTAGTCTGTCATCTCATGTATTCGAGACAAACAGTTTGTATTTTCTTTCAAACGGTTGTATTTAGTACTCTTAGTGGTTCGTGAGTATGTGGCACCAGTTCTTGGGTAGAGGTTATGTTGATTTTCTGCATTATTGTTTAGATTCTTTAATTTAAGACTTCCACTTATTTACTTTATTCCGTTGTTTGCATGATATTACTGTAAATTGTTAAAAGTAAATCAGATAATGAAAAAGGTTGTTAAGGGTTGGCTTGCCTAGCTCTCGTTAGTAGGCGCCATCACGACTCTCGAGTGTGGGAAATCCGGGTCATAACAAGTTGGTATCAGAGCTCTAGGTTGCACAGGTCTACAACTTACGGTTGAGGGATCGGTACGGAGACATCTGTATTTATCCCTAGAGGCTACAGAGTTAGGAAAAGTTTCACAATTGTTCTTTCTTGTCGTGCGGTTTGGTTTCTTAATGCTAATTGAATTTCTACTCTGTTCTTCCACAAATGGTGAGAACACGCGCTCCCTCATCTTCTGATCAGCAGTCCGAGCCCCAGGCAGCTCCCGCTAGGGGTAGAGGACGAGGCCGAGGTCGTGCTAGAGGCCGAGGTAGGGGCAGAGCTCAGTCCTGAGCAGCAGCGCCAGTGGCGGAGCCTCAGGTTGACTTCGAGGAGGAGGTTTCGGCCCCAGCCCCAGCAGTTCCGGTGGGCCCAGCTCAGGTCCCAGAGGGGTTTATTGCTACCCTAGTTCTTCAGGACGCTTTGGTCCGATTGGTGGGTCTTATGGAGAGTGTCACTCGAGCAGGTTTGCTTCCTGTAGCACCAGCCGTCTCTCAGGCTGGTGGAGGGGCCCAGACTCCTGCTACTCGTACTCCGGAGCAAGTAGCTCCTCGAATTCAAACTTCAGCAGTTCAGCCAGTTAGAGCAGCTCAACCGGGTGTGATAGCCTAGGCCGGTGATGGGGCAGCTATGTCTGCCGATGCTTTACGGAGATTGGATAGATTCACCAAGCTTTTCACTACTACCTTCAGCAGTGCATCTACCGAGGATCCTCAGGATTATTTGGATAGTTGCCACGAGGTTCTTTGAAACATGGGTATTGTTGAGACCAATGTGGTTGATTTCGCTACATTCCGGTTGAATTATTGTTTAGCTAGACCAGCAGGATCTCCAGCCTTAACCTGGGAGCAGTTCACGCATATATTTCTGGAGAAGTTTCTCTCTATTACACAGTGAGAGGCCTATCGGAGGCAGTTCGAGCGTCTCCATCAGGGATCCATGACAGTCACCCAGTACGAGACCAGGTTTATTGAGTTTGCTCGCCATGCTATTGTTATATTCCCCGCTGAGAGGGAGAGAGGGAGATGGTTTATTAATGGACTCATTCAGCCTATTCGTTTCCAGATGGCTAGAGAGGCCGGGAGCAAGATATCCTTTCTGGAGGCGGACAATGTGGCCCGGAGGATTGAGCTGGTATTGTCACAGGGGGTGGTCATAGAGCAGACAAGAGACCCCGTCAGTCAGGCCGATTCATTGGTGCCTCGTCTGGAGGCAAAGATTCGTATGATAGGGGTCAGCCTTCTAAGCCTTTCTAGTCAGCCCTCCAGGTTTCTCAGGGTGCCCCAGGTGGTCGTGGTTCTCACGCGCACTATTCTGATCAGCAGCCATTCAGTGTACCTCCAGTTCCTATCAGTGCACCGCCACTTTAGAGTTTTCGTGGTGGTCATTCAGGTCGATAGGGCCAGCAGACTCAACAGTCGAGGACTTGTTACACTTATGGTGACACGGGTCATAGTACCAGATTTTGCCCTCGAGCACCGAGCAGTTCTCAGCACTAGGGTTCTCGTTCCATGATTCAGGCAACAGGTGTTCCACAGCCCGCCCAGCCAGCTAGAGGTGGGGGTAGAGGTGCCAGAGGTGGAGGTAGAGGTCATAGAGGTGGAGCTCAGACCGCCAGAGGTGGAGGCCAGCCAGCAGCAGGCCATCCCAGAGAGGTAGATTAGAGTGGTGGGGCTCAGCCCCGATGTTATGTTGTTCGGGCTAGGCCCGAGGCAGAGGCTTCAGATGCGGTTATTACAGGTACGGTTCTGGTTTGTGATAGAGATGCTTCAGTGTTGTTTGATCCGCGGTCTACGTATTCGTATGTGTCATCCTATTTTGCCCTGTATTTGGTCTGCCTAGTGATGCATTGGGTATTCCTGTTTATGTGTCTACGCCGGTGGGTGATTCTATCGTGGTCAATTGAGTCCAACGTTCCTGTGTTATGGTGATTGGGGATCTGGAGACTCGTGTAGATTTGTTGCTTTTAGATATGGTCGACTTTGATATTATATTGGGGATGGACTGGTTATCACCCTATCACGCTATCTTGGACTGCCATGCCAAGACTATGACCTTAGCTTTACCGGGTATGCGTCGTTTAGAGTGGAGAGGGACTCCTGGTCATTCTACCTGCAATGTTATATCATATGTGAAGGCTCGGCGTATGGTCGAAAAGGGGTGTTTGGCCTATTTAGCCTATGTTCGTGATTCCAGTGCTGAGGTTCCCTCTATTGATTCTGTGCCCGTTGTTTGTGAGTTCCCTAATGTTTTTCCTTCAGACCTGCCGGGTATGCCACCTGACAGGGATATTGATTTCTACATTGATCTGGTTCCGGGCGCTCAGCCCATTCTATTCCGCCATATTGCATGGCCCCGCCAGAGTTGAAAGAGTTAAACAGTTGCAGGATTTGCTTGAGAAGGGTTTCATTAGACCTAGTGTCTCACCTTAGGGTGTGTCGGTGTTATTTGTCAAGAAGAAGGATGGGTCAATGAGAATGTGTATTGATTACCGGCAATTGAACAAGGTAATGATCATGAATAAGTATCCACTGTCGAGGATTGATGATTTTTTTGACCGGCTTCAGGGTGCCAGGGTATTTTCCAAGATTGAATTGCAATCTGGCTACCATCAGTTGAGGATTAGGGCATCCGATGTCCCTAAGATAGCCTTATGCACCCGGTATGGGCATTATGAGTTCTTGGTTATGTCATTTGGGTTGACTAATGCCCCATCAGCTTTCATGGACTTGATGAATCGAGTGTTCAGGCCTTATTTGGACTCATTCGTGATAGTTTTCATTGATGATATATTGATATATTCTCGCAGCCAGGAGGAGCACGAGCAGCACCTTAGAGTGGTTCTTCATACTCTGAGGGATAGTCAGTTATATGCAAAGTTCTCTAAGTGTGAATTCTGGTTGGATTCAGTTGCATTTCTGGGTCATGTCGTATCAGCAGAGGGTATTCAGGTGGACTCAAAGAAGATTGAGGCAGTCAAGAACTGGCCTAGACCAGCATCAGCTTCAGAGATTCGGAGTTTCTTGGGATTGGCAGGCTACTATCGACGGTTCGTGGAGGGGTTTTCATCTATTGCAACCCTGATGACCATATTGACCCAGAAGGGTGCCCAGTTCAGATGGTCGGACGAGTGTGAAGCGAGCTTTCAGAGGCTCAAGACAGCTCTGACTACGGCACCGGCGTCGGTCTTGCCCACAGGTTCAAGGCCCTATACAGTCTATTGTGGTGCTTCCCGTGTTGGGATTGGAGCAGTGTTGATGCAGGATGTCAAGGTCATTGCCTATGCTACGAGGCAGTTGAAGATTCATGAGAAGAACTATCCGGTTCATGATTTGGAGTTGGCAGCCATAGTTCACGCATTGAAGATTTGGAGGCATTATCTGTATGGCGTGGCATCTGAGGTGTTCACGAATCACAAGAGTCTTCAGTACTTGTTCAAGAAAAAGGAGTTGAATTTGAGGCAGAGGAGGTGGTTGGAGTTGTTAAAGGATTATGACATCACCATTCTATATCATACGGGGAAGGCCAATGTGGTAGCCGATGCATTGAGTAGGAAGTTAGCCAGTATGGGCAGTCTTGCCAATATTCTGGTCGGTGAGAGGCCACTTGCTTTGGATGTTCAGGCTTTAGCCAATCAGTTCGTGAGGCTGGACGTTTCTGAGCCCAGTCGTGTATTAGCTTGAACGGTCGCTCATTCATCATTATTGGAGCGTATCCGTGATCGGCAGTATGATGATCCCCATTTATATGTCTTAGAGACACGGTGCAGCGAGGAGGTGCCAGGTAGGTTACTTTAGATGATGATGGAATTTTGAGATTGTAGGGTAGAGTTTGTGTGCCTAATATGGATGGGCTCCGAGAGTTGATTATAGATGAGGCCCATAGTTCCCGGTACTCTATTCATCCGGGCGCCGCGAAGATGTATCAGGATTTGCGGCAGCATTATTGGTGGCGTAGAATGAAGAAGGATATCATATCATATGTGGCTCGTTATTTGAATTGTTACGAACATCAGAGGCCTGGTGGTTTGTTTCAGAGGATTGAGCTTCCCGAGTGGAAGTGGGAGCGGATCACTATGGATTTTGTCACTGGACTTCCACTGACTTTGAAGAAGTTCAATGCGATATGGGTCATTGTTGATAGGCTGACCAAGTCAGCGCATTTTATTCTTGTGGCAGTCTCCTATTCTTCTGAGAGGTTTGCTGAGATCTATATTCGGGACATTGTTCGCCTTCATGGTGTGCCCGTGTCTATCATTTCGGATCGGGGTATGCAGTTTACCTCGCACTTCTGGAGGGTAGTTTAGCGAGAGTTGGGCACACGGGTTGAGTTGAGCACAGCATTTCATCCCCAGACGGACGGTCAGTCCGAATGGACTATTCAGATTTTAGAGGATATGCTCCGAGCTTGTGTTATTAACTTTGGAGGTTCGTGGGATCCGTTCTTGCCTTTAGCAGAGTTTTCCTATAACAACAGCTACCAATCGAGCATCCAGATGGCTCCTTATGAGGCTTTATATGGTAGGTGGTGTCGGTCTCTGGTTGGATGGTTTGAGCCAGGAGAGGCTCGGTTGTTGGGTACGGATTTAGTTCAGGAGGCCTTGGACAAGGTCAGGATCATTCAGGATAGGCTTCGTTCAGCTCATTCCAGGCAAAAGAGCTATGCAGATCGCAAGGTTCGAGATGTGGCTTTTATGGTTGGTGAGCGGGTATTTCTCCGAGTGTCGCCTATGAAAGGCGTGATGAGATTTGGGAAGAAGGTCAAGCTTAGCCCCAGGTTCATTGGTCCATTTGAGATTCTTGATCGAGTGGGAGAGGTGGCTTATAGACTTTCTTTGATGTCGAGCTTATCGGTCGTACATCCAGTGTTTCATGTGTCCATGCTTCAGAGGTATCACGACGATCTAGCCCATGTGTTAGATTTCAGCACTGTCTAGTTGGACAAGGACTTGTCTTATGAGGAGGAGCTGGTGGCTATTCTAGACCGGCAGGTTCGTCAGCTGAGATCCAAGAGTTTCCCTTCTGTTCGTGTTCAGTGGAGAGGTCAGCCTCCTAAGGCATCGACCTGGGAGTCCGATTCCGATATGCGGAGCCGTTACACTCATATGTTTCCCGACTCAGGTACTTCCTTCTTCTGTCCGTTCGAGGACGAACGGTTATTTTAGAGGTGGAGAATGTGACGACCTAAAGGGTCATCACCTGCTTTCTTATCCATTCTATGCTCCTGAGGCCTCGAAAACCTCATTTATAGATATCTCGATTTGCGTGCATAGTCCGAGCGCATAGCCAGAAAGCTTAAATGTGAAATTCTATGAAAAATGCTAAATTTTTGTGTTAAAATGAATAAAATTTGACTTCGATCAATATTTGGGCAAACGGATCCGGATCCGGACCCGTGATTGGACAGTCTCGGAGGGTGCGTAGGAAAATATGGGACTCGGGCGTATGTCCGGAATCGAATTCCGAGGTCCCGAGCCCGAGAAATAAATTTTTAAAGGAAATTGTTTTTCTAAAATTGTTAAGGAAGAATTGAAATAAAAATTGATTAGAACGTGTTGGTATCGGGCCCGTATTTTGGTTCTAGTTCCCGCAACAGGTCTTATATTTGATTTAAGATGTTTCTGTAAAGTTTGGTTGAAATCGGACGTCGTTTGACGTGTTTCGGGCTTAATGTTCTACATTTAAAACTTAATGAAATTAGAAGAAAAACTCTTGATTTTGAGGTTTGATTCATTGTTTTGATGTTATTTTGGCGATTTGATCGCACGATTAAGTTCGTAGGATGTTGTTGAGCTAGTGCATGTGTTTGGTTAGGAGCCCCGAGGGCTTGGGAGTGTTTCGGAGGTGTTTTGGAGTGATTTTGGACTTAATAAAAATTGCATATTTTGCTTCAGCTGTTGCAGGACCCATTTCTTCTTCGCGTTCGCGTTCTTCCTCCCACGTTCGCGATGCTTTAATTTTCCCCTTCTTCGCGTTCACGCCCCAGCCCACGCGTTCGCGTAGGGTTATTTGACCCTGGGGGCTTAGCCTTCTTTCCCTCTTCGCGTTCGCATTCATACACTCGCGTTCATGTGAGGGACCACGCATTCGCGTAGGTCAATTTCTGGACCCCAGCCCTTTTACTCTTCGCGTTCGCATTCTTCATCTCGCGAATGCGATGGTCTGTTAAGTGCTACCCTTCGCGAACGCGACCAGCCTGTCGCGAACGCAAAGGGCAATTTCCCCCAGTTATATTTTAATTTCTAGAACAGTGTTGTTGTGGAATTTCACTAAGTTTTCATAAAAACCTTTCTTCTCCAAGCACTTAGGAGTCCATTGAAGCAATACTTCATCAAGACCTCTTAGGCTAGTAATTCTTAGCTTATTTCCTTCCGTTTCCTTCAATATCCATTGAAATCCTAAGCCTAAAACATGTAATTAAGGCTAGAAATTGGGGGAAATGGGTACAGTTAGGGTTTTTTTATTTTTCTTGATTTAGATCTCGTTTTGGGGTCGAATTTAAAAATAAATTATATATTCGGGCTCGTGGGTGAATAGAAAATTTAATTTTGGTCTGAACCTCATGTTTTGACCAAGCGGGCCCGGGGTCGATTTTTGAGATTTTGGGAAGAAAGCTTGGAAATCTATAATTAGGCATTGGGTTTGATTTGTTTAGCAAGTATTGATATTATGAAGTCATTATTGTATAGATTTGATTGATTTGGAGCCAAATTCGAGAGGGAAAGCGGTTGTTGTGGATTGAACTAGCCGTGGAAGATTGAGGTACGTGTTTGGTCTAACCCTAGCTTGAGGGATTAGGAGTTGAGTCCTACTTGCTATGTGGTAATTGTCGAGTACGGCGTATAGGCATGGTGACGAGTGTCTATACGTTGGTGTCTAGCATGACATTGAGTCTTTAAATTACGAATATCTTGATTTTGTTGTATTTCTCTTGCCTTGGTGATGATTCCTATTTGTTGTGAAAAGCTTGTGAAAGGAAATTGTGACCTATGAACATCGAGGAGCACTGGCTCAAGTTATATTGAAATTGTGAACATATATGAAATGGTTGAACCCTTTGGAGCATTAGCTCAAGTGATAAAGTGAGATATGAAATAAAAGTGAAAGAAAGAGAAATAGTATTCAAATTGTTCCCTTGCCGGGATATTGTTGCTTGTTGGTTATTTTCCTTTGCCAGGACATTGAGATTATTGATGTTGTACCCTTGCCGGGATTTAATTGTTTCAATTGTGTTACCTTGCCGGGATTTCTATTATTATTTTATTTATTCCTTTACCTTGTTTGTGATTGTTGTTTGGGTGAGGAAAGAGTGTAAAAGCACGAAGGGTGATGCCGTGCGCTGGTTGATCTCTGTTTCCTTATTAATGTTTGAGTTGTGTTATTTCCTTCGTTACTGGACGACTTTTACTTGAAATTTTTATTTCCCACAGCATGCTCCCCCTCCCATATTGTTTACTTGTCTTTGTATTTGAATTTCGTTGTATATATGTACATAACTGCGCAGGTTTATGTGGTGGTCTGGTCTAGCCTCGTCACTACTTCGCCGGGGTTAGGCTAGGTACTTACCAGCACATGGGATCGGTTGTGTTGATACTACACTTTGTGCTCTTTTGCACAGAACCAGGCATTGGACAGCAGCAGTAGCGTGGGAGTTATCCTTCAGTCCAGCGAGACACCGAGGTAGCCTTGCAGGCGTCCGCAGGCCCGGCGTCTCCTCTATCTTTTATTTTAGTCTGTTATTTCATGTATTCGAGACAAACAGTTTGTACTTTCTTTCAAACGGTTATATTTAGTACTCTTAGTGGTTCGTGAGTATGTGGCACCAGTTCTTGGGTAGAGGTTATGTTGGTTTTCCGCATTATTATTTAGATTCTTTAATTTAAGACTTCTGTTTATTTACTTTATTCCGTTGTTTGCATGATATTACTGTAAATTGTTAAAAAGAAGTAAATCAGATAATAAAAAAGATTGTTAAGGGTTGGCTTGCCTAACTCTCGTTGGTAGACGCCATCACGACTCCCGGGGGTGGGAAATCCGGATCGTAGCAAGAATCAACTGCAAACATAATTCATCAAAGGTCAAACAGATACTCCCAACACTAAATAAGACAGAACCTTTAAGAATACGAATCAATTTTCATTGGTCATGACATAGTTCACCATGATATCCAGTGGGAGCAACTTGAAACGAAGAAAACTGAAGTACGATTCCAATTAGTAGCTCAACGGTTCAAGAGAAAGTCATTAATTGTTCAACATAGTTCATCTCCATGAATATCAGTCCTAATCCACAGAAGAAAAGGAAAGCTGCAAATCCCAATTCTTGTGGTAGAATCCATTACATAAACAAAATACAATCTTCATAACAAAATAAAATTAACTGGAATACCAAATAAATGTCTAATAAACTGAAATCCTCAACAAGAATTCATTAATAGATTACACAAAAGAGTTCCAAATTCCAACTTCTATGGCCATCCCACTCAATCCTGGCACGCTTTCAAGTTCAGCACCATTGCACTTGTCAAAAACGAGAGGATTGAGCGGATCGGTTCGGATAAACAAAATCTGAATCCGATCAAAATATCCAAAATTTGAAATTGAGCGGATCAGTTCGGATTTCGGATATCCGATCCAAATGCACAGCCCTAATACTTGGTGAGAAAAAAATATCTAGAATAAAGTACGAGGTAGAAAGATTTAACGGTGAGAGCAATTTCTCAATACAGCAAACAAGGCTGAGAGATTTTCTCATCCAACATTACACAAGGCACTAAATCTTTAGGTTTTATGATTCTAACTTCTTTGCATTGCGATTTAACGGTGAGAGCAATTTCTCAATACAGCAAACAAGGCTGAGAGATTTTCTCATCCAACATTACACAAGGCACTAGATCGCAATGCAAAGAAGTCAGAATCATAAAACCTAAAGATTGGGCAGACCAGTCCACCTATTCGAGCAATGTTCTTTGCTTTTTCATCCTTGTCATTCCCAGTGCTCCACTTGCTTTAGTTAAAGACTTACAGTTTCCAAATATACAGAATGCTTTCCTTTTACTTTCAGTTGGGCGCCTGATGAAGTTTCTTGCTATTTATCAAATAATTAAGCAGAAATAGTTTTAAGGAAAATGTTAGTTTGCATAACATGATTAATTGGAAATGGAAGCTAAACTAGATTTTACAAGTGTGGTCCTATCAGCTCTTTTTAAGAATTCAGTTTCCATCCTTTGAGCTTATTATTAACTTTTTTGTGTATAAGGTATTAAGAATTTGGTTAGTTAAATGTTATTAAGCTCCCAAAAGACAAAACCAGACATCATTGGTTTATACTTCATTGAAATGGGATTTGTTTCACTGCACTTGTAAGGATAATCAAGCTTTATACTGCCAATGGTTTTATATTGAAGATACTGTTAGATATATCTCTGTAAGACCTTCATGTCATGATTCCTCCCATTTGCAACATCAAGAGCAGATGATGAGAACAAGATGAAACCGAGGCCACCGAAGATACTGACATCAAAACACCTCTGAATCATTTTCTGCTACAGCATTATTTCTACATTCCAAGAATATATGCAAATAAGAAGCTTATTCTATACCCTTGTAATATAGTTTTTAGAGACTTGTTCATTCTGAAAATAAGACTCCACTAAACATAAGTGGAAAAATTGAAATGGTGAAGGAGATGAAGGCTTTCTATAAACATTGACAAATTTCTCTCCTAATTCCTTTACATATAGATATAGGCTATAACTTACACTTACAATTTCGTCAGTATAGTAATTCGATCCAAGGTCATGTGTATTAGAAAAATCAATCCATACATACATACAAAAGCTTTCAGGAATAGCCGACACGTCGACAGCGGGCCCAGAAAGCTGTTCCTCCACTCCATGTTCCACCAAGAGTTTCAAGAAACTTTGAGGAATCAATTTTTGATTTCTCAATCACGGAGAAAGCAGCCATAACTTCTGCTGCAACTTTTCTTGTTTTGGCTGCATTTTTCAGTACTCTTACACTCTCTTCAACTTCCTAAATAAAGTTTTAATTCATACAACCAGTAAAAATAAGTGTCAGCATCCAAATCATACAATTAGGTAGAATATACTACTAATCAGCAAAAGGGTGTTCTTAGAAAAGGAGCTTTAGCATATTAATTAAGCTAAAAAAAGGTAACAGCTACTGTATACTCGTTTCGATATGCTCTTATAACCTGTTTGGCCAAGCTCGAAAAATCGGCTTTGAGAAGTATTTTTTTTCAAAGTATTGGTGAAAAGCGATTTGTTTGGCTAATTAATTTGAAAAGAACTTCTAAGCGTTAAAAAATATTTTTAAGTGTATGTTTCTTAAAAGTATTTCTCAAGTGCTCCCCGGAAGAAGCTACTATTTCCAACGCGTCCAAAACTGCTTCTGTTTCTCCACAAAGTAAAAGCTTGGCTAAATACTTAACTTAGGGGAAAAAAGCATTATTTTTGAAATAAAATATTTTTCAACTTGGCTTGTCCAAACATGCTATTAAACATGTCACCCCATTTGTGTAGCTAACAAACTTGTGCTCTTATATATGTCATAATATTTGTGTGATTATAAAACTTCTCATTAAAACAAAAAAGGTTTAAAGTAAATTGTTTCTGAATGTGGCAACCTTTAATTTCAAATAATTGGAACGGAGGGAGTAATATTTTCAGAACAAACATATATTACTCAGTCACGGAGCCATATTTTATTAAGGGGAGTCAAAATATAAAAAAACAAACTCACCAAGAAGTTTAGGGGTGTCATTATAATATATATATATATATACACATATTTTTTTTAAAAATTACCGAGCTAAACAGTGTAATTTTCTGACGAAGAGTTGACACCCACTTGGGTGCATGTGGCTCCGCCACTGATACTACTGAGTTCAAATCCTTTTAGACTCCGCACCCATGACCCACTGGCTTATAACCCTAAATTAAAAACACAAAAGAAAGTGAGAATTATACCTGGTTGGGTTGTTTGTTTTCCTCTTCTTGAATAAGAATGGAAGCTTGAGAATTTTAGTCCTTTTCGTCAAAGGTTGCTCTGGTTTTAAGAGCTGTGAATCTCAGAGAAGTTTGTAACTTTGGGTGATTAAAAGGAAATCCGAAAGTGCAGTTGAGAGAAGCTTGAGAGGGACAGAAAATCCCAAAACTCAAGGGAATGGAAGAAGAGAGCAGCAGCATCTCATAAGTGGTTGTAGTTATTTTAGTCCCACACTTTTGGTTTCTGATTATATATACCTACTGTTATTGCAATCTGTACGCGCTTCTTTTTGGTCCTTTTGTTTTTGCCCTTTTAAAGTCATACTACTATTATTACAATTAAAATTATCAACTATGCCCATTTATAAGTAGCTCATTACAAAAATTGACCAATTCACAAAATATTACTAATATTAGCTAAATTAATCAATTAGCTATTTGTAGCAAAAAAATCAAATTTTTGCTTCGTTTTGAGTGAGTGTTATTAGAATAGATTGGGAA
>MU754478.1:25896-80781 GCA_026770625.1 Nicotiana glauca
AAATCAACTATGGACTTCTTGAAATTTAATTCCGACCACGCGTACAAGTCATAATACCTAAAATGAAGCTGTTCATGGCCTCCGACTGCTGAACGGAGCGCTGGTACTCAAAACGACTGGTCGAGTCGTTACATTCTCTCAAAGCTGCTCCAAAATGTAACGACTCGAGTCTTCGGAGCGAGGTGAGTCTCCTTTCTCATTTTCCTTGAGCATGTCACGGAACAGCTGAAAATCATTGTCCTGAGTAAAAAGAATGGCCAATGCACTTTGGTGCGGCACTCCTTATATTTAGAGGACACTTTCCCAAAAATGGCCGTCTTCCGCCTATCCCTCCGATCGCGCTCAATCTTCATGATGTTGGTCTAGTATACAAATCAAATTCAAAATAAGGAGTGGGTTAAGTATACAAAATAAATCCAAAAACAAAAAGAAAAGAGAGAAGCACTTACCGGCAGAGCCATGCTGGAAATGCTCCACGATAGCTCTACATCACTCATCGCATTAAGCATCGCTCTCGGAAGCATCGCACAAAGGGGCAAATGCCGATGCTGCCTGCTCGCAATTCACCAACAAGTCGTAATCCACAAGGATGACTATGTGTCGATCAGGACCCTCCGTCCTCACTTCCACGCGAGTATGTTGCTCCAAGAAAACTCGTACATCTTCTGGGTCGACGTCCAAACCAGAACCGTCGTCCTCGGCATGCCAACTCCGCCTCCTACGACGATAGATGATGCGCCACTCTCGGCGGATTGTACAGATCCCTCGCCTTGATATATTCCTTTGGCCCTGGAGGACCTTCCCGCCAAAATGGATTCCGCCATAAAAATGACATTTGTGCCTGACCCAAGCAAAGACGCTGACCCCGAAGCATCAATTCTGTTCTTTCCAATATCGGTGGAGATGACCTTCCCAAGCTCTACCCGTTAGACAGCTTACCCATGAGGTGATAGATGGGTCGATATGATATCTCATCCCGTACAATGACGTCATGAGAAGAGTCTCTTGCCAGTACAGTTTGAGCACGACCTCCTTGGATGGACTCAACTAAGGCAAATTGCATCCACGCTGATGCGACGGCCTGGCAAAATGCCTGGACTGGGGCCTTCTTCTTAGAAGACCTATGATCTATCACCATGAAGAGGTCATATCAATAAATGACAATGAACAACCAAAGGTCAAAGCAAAAGGAACACTTACTAGATGGAACTTTCGGCCCAAAGCGTTTAAGGAAAGTGGGCCAATCTCGAGTTCCCACCACATAAGGTAGTACGCGAGCTACCCAGTCCTTGATACCGATGACGGGAAGAGATGCACGCATCACAGCTATCTAGAAAAGTCATAAATAACTAAAAATTAGAAATAACAAAAGTAAACAACGAGTACCAATACTTACAGTTATGATTCCACCGTCTGGAAATCCAGCGGGGTCCGACACCAGGTGCTCGGTTCCGATAAAGAAGTATTTGTACCAAAATTTGCAGCTCGCCTGGTTGTTCGTTCTGACCACCAACCCCCTAGTCCCACGATGCCGCAGGTGTATCATGGTGCCCCTATGAAAACTCGGGGAAAATAACTGTAAAAGGTGATGAAGGCTAGCTTCACATCTAGCCAACTCTGCATACTTTGTCAGTACTAGAAATGTTTTATACGTATACGGAGATAGCTGTGCTGGACAGACCTCGTAGAACCGATAGAATTCCTCCACCAGCGGAAAAAGAGGGAGGGTGTGACATATCACAAAAGGATATATGTTGAAAGCACAATATCTCGGTCTACGGACCTCCACAAGGTCCCTCCCAGCCGGAACCATGTCAACATGGGGAAGAATATTGTACGTAAACCAGAGTTCATTTATGTGAGTTGGCACAGTTTCAGAGACCGCCGGAATAGGGGAAGGGGTAGGTTCTTTGTGAAAATCATTCATGGACATAGGTTTTCTTGGGAATATGTCCTCTACGGTAGGAAAACTATCCCCCTCCTCAACTGCCAGATCCTCGCCACCGAAGGGAGGAGACATGGATAACAGAGTGGCGTTGGAAACTTCTTCATATGTTTAGTGTGTCTAGGTATCCTCGTAATAGAGGGTGTATTGGTAAAACTTAAAATGAGGAATGGTGATTGAACGGAAAATATGAGAAACGAAACCATGAAAATCGTGCTAAAGAATTGAGAAAGATGATCAGTGCTGGAAATGTGTACACAAAGAAATGGCTAAAAGTTTCTGAAGAAAGAAAACCTTCACCTATTTATAGGGTTGGATGGTGTGGGAATTAAAGCAAAAGATTGTCGGTGGCGCTAAAACCAAAGCGACAAACAATCAGACACTGTCTCGAGAAGGTGTGTAATGATGACGTGCGTGGGAGTGACGTTATATCCTGATAACTATATCGACCAAGGTTCCATAGGACGTGTCAACCTCTCAACCTCGGCTGAACCGGCATGACTCAACAGCCAAATTCTGCAACGGAAACTAGTGATATCCGCTCATCGAGGATGTGTAGGGCCATGACCTCAACGAGCGGAGGGATTAAATATATTGGTCCAAATTTGGCAACCACGATAATGGATAATCGAGGCTTGGGATGGAGTCACTACAATACAACGACTGACGGTCGTTGTGGCAAAGGATGACGACCGGAGACGAGTAGTTGAAATGAAGTAGTTTCGGTAGTCTAAACTTAGAAAGAGACAATAAGAATATACCTTTGGAATATTCTTTGTGCTGTACATTTTATGGTTTTTTGGGGAATGTCCCTTATAAATAGGAGGAGATAGTAAACAAGAAGGGGATCTGCCCTTTTCGAGAACTGAGAGATATTGTAAGATCGAGAAAAGAATATACGAGAAAGTTGTCTTATTCATTTCATCCATGCACATGTTGTTCATGAATTATCTATAAATCTCAAGATCCCACATAGATATTGACTGCTTTTCTTTCCACGTCGTCAGAGAAATAAACACCCAATCATATAATCATTAGGTGACTATTATTTTATAATCCATCCTTGTTATTTCTTATATTAATTATACTTTTATGATATTGCACATCTTGTCAATCATATCATATTAAGTTCAGAATTTAATGCTTATAAACCTTACTCATCATACAAGAGTTTTGTTCCATTAGATCTAGAGATTATTTAATTTAACTAAGATTCATCCTATTAATTTGTTACTAATTAGTTTAGCATTTATTTGCTCGATAAAGAGGCATATAATTTCTTTTGTACATTAACAATCTCACTTTTTATTCCTTTGTTTCTCCTATTCCACCAAATTCATTTGAATTTTTTCCAATACAAATAAATTTGACTATCAAATCGGTATTAATATTTTAATTATTACTTAAATTTTACATTTTATAGTATTGTATCAAATGTTTGAGTTATTTTAGTCAAATATGATTTTAATCTGTCAGTTAACTACTAAATTCAATTTTTAGCCAAAAAAGCTTTTAGAAATGAAGAACATTAACCATGAAATTCATCTAGAGCATGAGCCAATCAAATGAAAGAAAGCAACATATTTGACTATCAATTGTGATGATCTGATAGGTCATTCATAGTTTTAACCCTTAATTCTATGTTTCAAAATCTCGATTAGCTCCATTTAGGCTTCACTGATTTGCGTGCGTAGTCTGTGTCTTTTTACGAAAGATTTTTATGTAAAAAATTGATGAAAATGCAGAATTGTGCTTTAAAACTCACTTGAGTTGACTTCGGTCAACATTTTGAGCAAACGGACTCGGATTAGTATTTTGACGGCCCCGGTGGATCAGTATCATGATTTGGGACTTGGAAATATGCCCGGAATCGAATTCGGAAGTCCCTAGCTTGACTTATCGCCATTTGTTGAAAACTAGAAGTTTAAAGGCTTAAAGAAATCCCAGGTTTGACCAAAGTTTGACTTTGTTACTACCGGGTTCGGATCTTGATTCTGAAACTTGGTATAAGTTCATTACAATATTTATGAGTTGTCTACAAACTTTGGTACAAAATAGAGTTGATTTGACGTGATTTGCACGTCCTATTGTTAAATTTAATGTTCTTAAGTTTCTTTTAAAATCTCATTCGTTATGGTGTCCGATTCATAGTTCTAGGTATTATTTTTGTGTTTCGATCACACGAGCGAGTTATTATGATGATTTTGAACTTGTGTGCATGTTTGGTTTGGAGCTCCAAGGGCTCGAATGAGTTTCGGACACGTTCCGAAAGAGTTTTGATTGGAAATCTGTAGAAAATTGATGCATAGTGTATGTGTTGCCAATGAGAACACCAGACTCAGAAATGCGATGATGACAGGTGAGGGGTGAATGTCGCAAAAGCAATCATCTCCGCATTTACGAAGATAGCAGGATTTGGTAATGTTCGCAATTGCGAACAATTGTTCACATTTGCACTATGTCCCAGCTCGCAAATGCGGAGACTTCATTGCAATTGAGATATAAGCTAAGTCTGTCGAAGTCTCAAATGCGAGCCATGGTTCACAATTGTGAGGGTCACAAATGCGAACCCTGTATCGCAAATGCGGCATCTACAACTGGTTAAAGGGTTGGGAGACGGAATTTTAGAACTCATTCTCACATTTTTGAACCCTAGACTCGATATGAGAAGACTTGGAGAGGGGATTTTTACCTGCAAATATTGGGTAAGTGATCCTAATCTATTTCTAATCATATTCCATTAACTTATCTTAGATTTTAATATCAAAATCATGTGCATCAAAATAGAAATTTATGAAACTTTATCAAGTTTTTGAAAAATAAAAAATTGAGTTTTGAGAGTCGATTTGGACTCGGATTTTGAAACTAATCGCATATATGAACTTATGGGGTCATGGGTAGACAGAATCTACTATTGTACTAGGATTTCGACCGGGCGGTCCCCGGGTTGACTTTTATTAACTTTTTTTTGGGAAAATGTAAAAATCTTAACTCTATATATTGCAATTGAATTCCCTAGCATTATTTGATGTTATTGAGTCGATTTTGGTTTGATTTGAGCCGTGTGGAGGCAGACTTTAAGGGAAAAGCTATTTTCGAGTTGTGAATTAGCCTATTTGAGGTAAGTGTCCTGCCTAACTTTGTGTAGGGGAACTACCCCTTAGGATTGATATTGTTTATTCAACTGTGCTTAGTGAAATCCGTGTACGCAAGGTGACGAGTGGGTATTGTTGATACCCAATTTTTTCCTGTACATTTTTATATGCAAAATATCTTTAAAAATAGCATATATATGCATATATAAGTATGTCCAAGCATTTTACTATTTTCTCCATAATTTTTAAGGTTTTTAAACTGATTTATTTCCCTTTTTCATCCATAAAAACCCAATGATTATTTCCAAAATTATTATTTTGGTAATTCACTTATTGGAATTTTATATTTATGCTAATATATAGCTAAGATATTTTTTTCATATTTTTTACAAATTTATTTATTATTTTTTAGCTAAATTGTATATAATTACAATATTAGCCATTTTAAGATTCAATTATGTTTTATATTACTAAAATTAAGTCCTGTATTTTTAAATTGTTAATTATATATTATAAATCTTTTTAGTGCTTTCAATTAGTTTTCAGAAATTTATTTACTATTTTTTATAAATTAAATAGGAAAAAGGGGCTATTTAACTTATAGCCACATTTGGCCTCTTAATTTGGCCTAATTAAACCCAATACCCAGCCCAAATTAAACCAATCCAATACCTAAGCCCAATCCTAAATGTACCCGACCCAGCTTGGATCAAATCCTGGACGTTGATTATTTTTGATCAACGATCAAGATCTATGCTTACCTAATTAAGCCAAACGACCCCCCCCAAACCCCTCATTTGCCTCACTCGTCTCTATCTCTCTAATCTCTGGTTCTCTCTAGAATCTTCCCCCCTTCCCCTCCTCTCCGATGAGTTCCCTTCATCTTCTCCGGCCACCTTCTGACCTGAATCGATGATGGTTTCACCACCCACCAAGCCACCCATGGCTCCTCACGTTTGGTTACTGAAGCTTCATGACTCAACCACGAAGATTTGGGTCCAGAATTTTGTCGATTCAAGTTCCACATCCATCTCCAGCCTTGCTCCGACAAGCCGTGTTTGTTCGAGCCTGGCCTCACCTCCCCATGCTTAGATCCAAGCCTTTCTCACCGTTTAGGTTCCTCTAAAAACCCTAGCTTTGAGGTTTTTCTGATCTCTTTAGATCTGTTCCAGATCTATGCTTTCCCAAAGCTTTTAAACGATTTTCTAATAATTTTTCAAAAGTTATACTTTCAAAACCTTTATTTTCCGATTTAGGGTTTTGAGTTATGCTTCTTTGATTTTTCTTGTGTGTTTCTCTGATTTTCTTCTTCTCTTGTGTATTTTTTACTATGTTTCTCCTACTATGTTCTTGTTAAATCTCTTCTACCATATTTTTCTTTTATATTGCTCCTACTGCGTTCTTGCTAAATCTCTTCTACCATATTTTTCTATTATATTGCTCCTACTGTGTTCTTGTTAAATCTCTTCTACCATGTTTTTCTATTATATTGCTCCTACTGTGCTCTTGTTAAAATTTCCTCTACCACGTTCTTTTACTATGTCTCTCCTACTGTGCTCTTGTTAAGATTCTCCTACCATGTTCTTATTTGTTTCTTCTACCAGTTCTTCTACTATGAGTCGCATGTTACTCTTTTACTTTGTTTCTCATGAGTTTCTATTATTGAAAAAGCATGTCAAAGGTCCCAGTTTCTTTATGAGACCTTTGAACTTGTTTCGACTAATATCTTTTGCTTTCTTGGTTACTTGCCCTCACACCTCGGCATCGATTGATGGTAAAACCCTAAAATTTAGGGGTTCATCTGAGGTTGAGAACATTGGCTATGTGATATGTTTGTTCTTCATCTTTAAATTTATCTGATTTCAGAAACCCTAACTATTTCGAGGTTCTGAACTTGTTTCTCAACTGAGTCTCGAAATTCTTTGTCTCAACCCTTGTCTGTTTAAGCAATTATGATTTTCCACTAAACTTTTCTAAGGTCTTTTACATTGGATATTTTGTATGCTACTAGATGCAACTTCTCTTCTACATTGCTAACCTATGTGACTACCATGCTCCTATAGTCTATTATCAACCGATTTTGCATTGACACAATATCTTCTTAACATGTTTATATGCTCTTTATATGTGCTGAATGTCCATTCGAAAATGACTTTCAAATTTTGATTAGTTTCAGACTTCCTTCTGTATAGGTTTGATTGATTTCTTTCCTTGTTTGCTGATTTCCCTATGACTCGATTTAAGTTATTTGACTTTCCATAACTATTTTGACTCGGTTCATTCATGGACCAGTGATTACAAAATCTCTGATCCTTGATTTACTGGCTACTAATTGATTTCTCTTACCTTATTTATGCAAGCATGTATTTCAAAGCTCTGCCCCTAAAATAAAGTTCTATGTATTTACCCCTAATTGCCTACTTTGAACAAAATACTTGTTTGATTTCTTTCCTTAAATAATTTTTACCGTTTGAATTTGAATTCCTTAATTGAAGGAAGTCTTGTGTAATTGATTCTTAATTGATGTTCAGTTCCTTAACTGTTTTCTTACATTATTTCTGCCTGATTTTCACACTATAAATGTACGACCCTTTCATTAACACGAAAAGGGGACTCATTCATAGTTTTCCTAAACTTACTCTTATGCACAATAGTATTCTCTCTTCTTGTCTGCCCTGTGGCCTGTTTACAAGACCTACTGCTTTTCTCTATTTATTTCTTCGAAACTGGTATGTCCTGATTTAAGCTTTAGCACCACAATAATGTGTTTATTTACTGCTTTTGTATCCATGTCCACTTATTATTTTTTATATAGTCCAACACTCAAATTAGCATGCTGATTTCTTTCTGCCTGTTTTCTATTATGAATCCCAAACCCCCTGCCCCCACATATGAGCTTTGGCTTAAGGCTTGGCAGTATGCAAATTATTGTCCATGAATTAAACTTGATCCCTTGGGATCCTAGACTCTAATAGTGTATTCTAACAGGCTTATGGGTGTGCTAGCATTCTCCATCGTTGGGTATGCCCACAGCCTGCTCTTACCTCTTTTAATTTTCCTACTCCCCATGAACCCTTTATGTGTACTTATTTGTAGCTATTTCCCTCACCTATCCCCCTTTTAGAATTCTGCCTCTGCACTTGCACACTCTCTTAGTATTTTAAGTTCTGCCCTCCCTTGTGAGCCTTGTCTTGGGACCTTGAGTTCCCATTGAACTTGGACACTTGAGGGCTGGCCTTTCCATACTGCACTTGTCCTAATCTGATAATGTGTTAGGGTGTGAGCATTGCCCGGAGTCCCCTTTGAGGCTCTTAGGGAACTTTGACACATCCAAATAGGAGAAAGGCTTTGGATCATGATCTCTTGGAGTTGGTTTACCTCATATTTCAGGCATGAAGTCTGAATCAGGTTCTCCTTGGTTGTACTTTTAATTTCTGATTTATTTTTTTACTTTATTTTGGTCTGTAATAATTTGTAATAAAGTCTTGGGGATGGCTAGTGAAAAAGGGCGGGTAACTATGTATGCAAAGGGTAGATATCAGGCCTGTAGGTATTTCTGAATTCTGCATTCTCTCATATAGATACCATGCCTATATGTACTTCTGAATTCTGCATTCTCTCACATAGATACCATGCCTATAGGTATTTCTGAATTCTACATTCTCTCATATAGATACCATGTCTGTAGGTATTTCTAAATTCTGCATTTCTCACATAGATACCATGTCTATATGTATTTTCGAATTCTGCATTCTCTTATATTGAAATCGTGTCCATAAGTATCTGGAAATCTGAATTCTGCATATGCATATAGAAAATATGCCTATAGGTCCTTCTGAATCTTGTATATCCATTCTTTGTCTAGCAATCAAGTTCATAGGTCTTAAATAATCAACTGCAATTAGATACCATATTCATAGGTATTAAATGAAATTCATCATCTAGATATCATGTCTATAAGGCTTATACATTTTCACTATGTCTATAAAAGGGTTTAAAATTAACAACGCATAGAAAGCATGTCTATAGGAGCTATTAATCGAATCTGAATCGCTCCATTCACATATAAGGCTAAAATCAGTAAATACGATGTGTCATCATTTGCAGAACTTATAACCTTCGTAAAATTTGCCTTCTTTAATTATATGACAACCTTTCTTAATCAGTATGTATTCAGTTTATGGTGATCGCGTTCTGAATTCAGTAGATACCACGCCCATAGGATCCTTGACCCGGTTAGGCAAGCCTTAGGTTAAAGTTTAAAGTAAATTAGTTCTGTTAATAACTACAACCAATAGTCAGGCCTGATTTGGGCCTCTTATCTGAATTATGCAGTAAATCAGTCTGCCTCAACCTTTAAGTTTTCGCATGCTTAGTACTTAATCAGACTCTAACTAGTATGTGTAAGTCATGCTAAATTATGTGTTTCTTCGTGTAAAGGAGGTATATCTAAGCCTTTTTATTTGTTGTGTGCTTTCCCTCAATTTGTTGTACATGTTTTTGTATGTCGCCTTAGAAATTTTACCTTTAAAACCACAAATAAGCCTAATATCCCTCCCCTTTAGGATTAGTAGTCCTAAATGCCTCTGGGACTGATAGGATTGGGACGTGTAATAACATACAATATGTAAACGAGACCATTATGCGCTTTAATACCTTAACAGGGTGGGAAGGGTAGATATGGATGTGATGACCACGCGATAATGCCGCGCGTAGCCTCTCATTGAGGAGTGATTACCGGGCATTGTCTGGGGTGATCCATATTGTTAATAAACCTAGGACCCCCCTTTCCATCTTTCTTGTCTTTTTTAAAGAACTTCAAACTCTTTCTTTTAGAAAAATCTGCTTTCTTTTAGTTCTTTCCAACTTTATTTGTTTGTAAACCTTTATATGATGAAATCCCCTCTTATTTGAGCCCTATTTGTCTATATGCTAATTGTACTCAAATTCACAATAATAGTCTGGCCGGGAATCACAATAGGGGATTCTGAGAGGTGCCTAACACCTTCTCCTTAGAATAATTTCAAGCCCTTACCCAATCTCTGGTTATTCAAATCAAACCTCCTTGGTGTCCTAATGCATCCTAATCATTAAGTGGCGACTCTTAAAATTAAACCCAATTCCCAAAAGGAATGAGTTATCCTCCCAAATGTCATAAACCCGATTTCGCGAGAGAAAAAGGGGACGCGACAACATGGCAACTCTACTGGGGATTTTTTAGGCTTTTACCATTTCAGACCTTTATTATGAATTTATGTTTTTTCACGCACGATTATTTGTTTATTTCTTTTTTGCGTTCAATTTTCTTTTCGATTGAAAAACTGACTTGTCTTTTTTTCCTTTTCTTTACTTCTTTCCTTTACTACTGCTTTACATTATGACACTATTGTATTTACTGCTTTCTTAACATGCAAATACATGACTACATGCCTTTAACTATTGCATAATCATGCTCAACATCATATTCCACTCGTGCCAAACAAAATCCTATAGCAACGCTTATTTTGAGTGGTTGAACTCTTCTGATATTATCACCCCTTAAATTAGGAAAAAGCATAATTGTGGTAAAACCAGTCGATCAACGGTGTAGTCGACGGTTCCGCGCCTTTTCCCCTTGAGTTGTCCGCTCAATGGTACCAGTCTAAAACCCCATAGAAACTCTACTCTGTTTAAATTGTGCATGCATCATGGTCAAACCTAGCTGAGTCAGTTATGTTGTCCGCATAATGACTCTTTAAGACAGCCTTGTCCAAAGTCCACTGGGTTTCCCCGAAACCCAAACAAACATTATCACGTTCTATGCATTTATTTGGAGAACTAAATGCTTTTATGACAATTATTGATGTTAAATAGTTGAGTCCGATGGGGGAAAAGGCCTAACCTTATTTTCTTGCAGATAATGAGGCACGAAATCCCCAGATTCAGCATGGTTACCAACATCCACCCAAGACTGCTAAGCTGGTGGAAAGATCTTCAATCCAGTGGCCAGACTCTTGTCCAAAAATATCTAGGGAATCTACCCTCCCTCCTGGAAATCCAACCCAACAACAAGATCATTGAAGCTGCTACTCTCTTTTGGGATTGTGAGAGGTCCATCTTCCGCTTTGGGGAGATTGACATGACGCCTTTGCTAGAAGAAATAGGAGGAATAGCCAGCTTAGTATGGGAGACTCCAGGTTTATTGATGTCTGAGAACCGCAAATATAGGGGTTTCCTCAAAATGATGGGTCTAAAGAAGAATCCAGAACTGATATGCCTCAAAGAATCCTATACCCGTTTCGATTATTTGTACGAGAGGTACAGTCACAACAAATCCTATCGTACCTATCCTGATGAGTTTGCCATTACCTCATTGGGTCATATTCATCGAAGGGTTTTTGTATTCATGTTCTATTTTCTGGGGATGGTTGTGTTTCCAATGAAGAATTCAATAATCCACACCTAACTAGCCATGGTCACTAAAACTTTAATAGAAGGAATTGGAGGGCAACCATTCAGCATTGCGCCCATGATTGTCGCAGAAATATACCGGGCCCTAAAGAAATGTCAATGGGGAGCTAGTCACTTTGAGGGTTGCAATTTGCTACTTCAGCTATGGCTCATGGAGCATCTACAGAAGGGCGAGTACCGGCAAGAGATTCAACAAAGGGACTGGGAGGATCATATCGCTTTCCATCACCCAAAGCGAATGAATTATATCCCTGATATGTTTGCTCAGCCAGAGGATGCTAAAGGATGGTTCGAGCTATTTGATAATCTGACCGAGGAGCAAGTACAATGGATGTTCGAATTGTTTCCAACTAGAGAATTCATCGCCCGATCCCGAGACACACCTTTTCTGATATTGATCGGTCTGCGAGGAACGTACCCTTACATCCCTCCCCAAGTTATGAGGCAAGCTAGTAGGAAGCAGGTTGTACCTAGGGTCAACAAGATGAGTCACTTCCGGGCTGACTTCCAGGATTATGATAGCCCTTACAAGTGCCAAGCTCAGCATATGTGGCATTGCAATATCGTCATGGGAAGGGATACCATCGAACCAGATCGATACCACGCTGGTTGTACTCCTTACTATTTTGGCTGGTTGGAGGATAACCATGATGGTCTGGGTCAGCCTGGGTTCGTTCGAGGTCACAGGATCATAGATGAAAAGGCCGAGGCACAAGTTAAATACAATCAGCTGTGCAAGATAATCCGGGAATGCGAAAATGAGCACCGTGAAATACAAGAATCCAATCAAAGATTAATTGAGGAGAGGAAGGACATGGCCGTCAATGCCAACAAGCGACTAGGATACTGGAGCGAGGCATAGTGGAGCTGGAAGGAAGGTTCCTTAAAAGGGTCGAAGACTGTCAGAATGCTAAGGGTAACGAAGGCGGACATCTAGTCAGAGCCTACCTGCTACTGGGACTTCGCGAGCTGGGGAAGTTGTTCGACGGAGCCAAGGATGCCGAGTCTGGGGAAGGTCCTTAAGGTAGGGGTGTACAAGTCAAACCATGAAGCCAAACCGAACCGACGAACCAAGTCAAAAAAACCGACTTGTGGTTTGGTTTGGTTGGTTTGGTGTTGGAAAATAAAAAACCGATAGCTCTTGGTTAGGTTTGGCGTTAACAAAAAATAAGTCAAACCGAATCTAAACCAAACCGACGTTATATATATATAAATTTTAGAAATTTTATACATAAAAAATAATCATTAAAATCTAATTTGTAAGTATTTTCTAAACTATTTTATAGTTTTCAATGTCTTGAGATATTATTTATTTGTGGGCTTGTAAATTCACTATCCACTAAGTAGATTCTATCTACATAACCTAAATATCAAGCCCAAACTAAAATCCAACAAGACAAAAAACAATAAAATAGATTATTCCATATCTTCCCTATGTTCCAATTCCAAAATCAAAGAACCCCAAATATTAGAAACCATTCCCCCACATCACACGAGCTTCCTGCTTGTCATTTTGCTCACATAATTGGTGATTATTTTAGTGTTGAGGTTTATCAAGTTTACAGTGCTTTGCTTTGTCGCATGTTTGTTGTCATTTTCTATTATGGAAGGTCTTGGAATTATGATTTATACGAATAATTGGTATTCCTCATATATTATTAAGAAAAATAGTAATCATACAGATAATTGGTGATTATTTGATATCTTTTTCAAGAATAATATAACTAAAAAGGAAAATCGAAAAAAAAACCGAAAAAAACCGAAAAACCGAAAAAACCGAAAAAACCGACTAAAACCGAAACCGAAAAAACCGAATTTATATTGGTTTGATTTGATTATGAATTTAGTAAACCGACATAATTGGTTTGATTTTGGTTTAATAAAAAACCAAACCAAACCGCCTCATGTACACATCTACCTTCAGGGACCAAGTAGATAGGACTTTATCTTTTTGCTATTTAAAATGTAATAAGGCCAATGGCCATTAATGACTTTATTTTCCTGTTATTTAGTGTCAATTTGGGTTTCGTCTTATTTTTCTATCAATGAAATGAGGTTAGCACTCCAAGTTCTCCAAATCAACTTGACGCTAGGCCTACCTCGGGCATAACGAGTCTCCCAAATTAGGAAACGCTTTATATTTTCGCATTATGTGTTTAAATATTGCATCGATTTTCCATGAACCTCACTAACTTGGTTACCTTTTTGTCTTATTTTTGATTTGATTATTCCTCTCCCCAAAGGTTAGTTCGAGCACTCTGGAAACATCATCCCATTCCACAAGATCCAAGGGACCTCCACCCACTCCTCCTCTCAGTCCCATCAAAAATAAGAACAAAGGAAAGATGGAAGATTTGAACAACGCCAGAAAAGAAAACTCAACTGAACAGGTAGAGGTCACTCACGGTCATGGTACTTTGGTTCCCAAGGATAATGTCTCTCAACTAGAGAAAAAGCTGCTAAAATTTCAGGAAGAACATGATCAAGTCCGGAATTTGGTGAATCTGTCAATTTCCCTCACTACTCCAGACATCAATTTCCCAAATTCTCAAAACCCCTTACCTCCATAGAGTCTCCCAAAGCTACAGAACCACACCACCCCTCACCACTACGGCAACACCTGCTATACTTCCAGCAATACCCCGCTGCTCATCCCAGAACCACAAAACTCCACAAATGATCACTGCCACACCCACCATAATACCCTCATCTACGTGGAGATGGTACCGCACTCCACCCCACCCATCTCGAGTACACCCGAGACTGATGAAAAGGATTTGCTCATCAGAAATCTGGCCGAAAAGCTTAAAAAGTTGACTAGCAGTATTCAAGGCGTTGAAGGTAGTAAGGGAATTGAGGGTCTAAGCTATGAAGATCTTTGCATACAGCCTGATGTCGAACTGTCCGAGAGGTACAAACCTCCTAAGTTTGAAATGTTCGATGGTACAGGGGATCCAAGGGTCCATTTGAGAACGTACTGTGACAAATTGGTTGGAGTAGGAAAAGACGAGAAAATCCACACGAAGCTTTTCATGAGGAGCTTGAAGGAAGATGCCTTATCTTGGTACATTATCCAAGATCCAAAGAAGTAGCCGAACTGGGTAAGCATGGCGTCCGACTTTATGGACAGGTTCAGGTTCAATACGGAGAATGCGCCCGACTTGTTCTACATTCAAAATCTAAAGAATAAGCCTACAGAAACCTTCCGCGAGTATGCTACTCGTTGGAGGTCCGAAGCAGCTAAGGTTAGACCTGTCTTGGAAGAAGAGCAAACGAACAAATTCTTCGTTCGGGCCCAAGACCTATAGTATTATGAGAGGCTGATGATGATCGAATGCCATAAATTTTCTGACATTATCAAGCTGGGAGAAAGAATCGAAAAAGGCATCAAAAGCAGTACGGTTACAAATTTTGAAGCTTTGCAAGCCACAAACAAGGCCTTGCAATAATGCGGTGTCTCCAAGAAAAGGGACGTAGGAGCCGTAATGGTGGCACAAAGAACCAAATCTCCCATCAAATACCAAACATACCCAATGCGTCCAATCACATGTCAGCTTACCCCAGACTACCAAGCACCCCCACCCTCTTACCAAACTCTACTGCTCACTTATCAATCACCTCCCACATATCAGTCCACTTCACCCAAATACTCCCAACCAGCACATATTTACCAAGCCTACAACACTTAACCATCCTACAACCAATCCCTTCCTCCACGCCAAAACTTCCCTAGACCTCGACCAAACTTTGACCGAAAACCCCCAAAATAATATATGGCCATTGCTGAACTATCGACTAGTTGTATGAAAGACTCAAAACTGCTGGTTACGTCACCCTTATCCCTGCTGCTCCTTAAAACCCTTCTCAGTGGATTAACCCAAATAAATCATGTGCATACCATTTCGGCATTAAAGGACACACCATTGATGAATGCCGCTCCCTGAAAGATAAGAGCCAGACTTTGATTGATAACAAGATTATTATGGTGAAGGAGACTGCTCCAAATGTCCGTAATAACCATCTGCCAGACTACAAGGGTGGAGGCGTTCACTTGATTGAAATAGAGGATGATTGGGACCCTAAGGGATCGATCGATTTGATCACAGAAGGTGATAATCCAAAGAAGCCAATAGTCACCCTTAATCCAATCGTAGTCCAGATTCAGCCATCCGGGGACGCCGAGGTAAACATGTCCATGCCACTTGAGTTTGAAACACCATCCTCTATAAAGACGTCAGTGCCAATTGAGGTCGAATTTATGTCACCAACAAATACGCCTACACCCTTCGAAGTTGCAGTTTTACCGCCTAAGGGGCATGCTCCATTCGAAGTAAAGATAGCCACGCCAATTCCAGTGGCCATGTCGGCCGTAACACCATTCCACACAAATGCCATACCTTGGGACTACACAGCCGAGGCAAGAAGAAAAGGGAAGGTAAAGTTCGTAGAAGTCGTTGCGGCACAAGGTATGACAAGAACTGGTAGATTTTATACCCCGAAACACCTGGCTGAGTCAAGCAAGCAGGCTTCCAGCCGACCGACCATCACCGAGACCGGGACCAACAACTTCTGGAGATAGATACAGGCCAAAGAATACTCAGTCATTGATCAGCTGAACAAAACACCGGCTTGCTCTGCTACAGAGCTCCGATGCACACAAGAATGCCCCATTAAGGGTGCTGAGTGAGGCGTATGTACCGAGCAACATCACCGACAGGGAGATGGCTAACATGGTAGGCCAGGTGTTGGAAAGTCATAAGATCACTTTCCATGAAGATGAGCTGCTACCAGAAGGGTTGAGTCACAATAAGGCGTTGCACATCACCATGCAATGTGAAGACTATTTTGTCACCAGAGTCCTGATTGACGGGGGATCCAGCCTCAACATTTGTCTGTTAGTAACACTCAGGACATTAGGAAAGGGACTGCATGAGATCAAGGACGTAGACATCAACGTCAAAGCTTTCGATGGTTCCCAAAGGTCCACCATTGGGGAAATTAACATGTGCTTGCAAATGGGGCCTACTTGGTTTGATGTTGACTTCCAAGTGATAAACGTGCCAGCATCTTACAATCTGCTATTAGGACGACCCAAGATTCATGATGTTGGGGCCGTAGCATCAAGACTACATCAGGCAATGAAGTTTGAGTGGGATCACTAGGAGGTAATCATCTATGACGACGGAAGTAATCCCATATATAGTCGCCAGACCATCCCAGTAATCAAAGGCAGAAGAAAGATAGGTGGGGAGACTTATCACCCCATCGAGCGGGTCAACGCCATTAATAAAGACAAATGGGGGGACAACAAAATTGAAAGCATATTGAACTAGAGTGGATACGAACTTGGAAATGGACTTGGCAAGAACCTCCAAGGAATTGCTAAGCCTATCAAACTCAAGAAACATGGCACCACCTTTGGTCTAGGATATAAGTATACTTGGGAAGAGTTCAACAACTGGTCGCCACCATGGCGCGTACCTTACTATCCATTGCAGCCAATACCATATTTGGAACAGACTTACCAACCGGCCGAAGTTATCTATTGGTCGGAAGAAGAAGAAGAAGCACTGACAACGATGAGGAATTGTTTCCTGGAAGACGATGATATGGATTGTTGTGTCATTCTCGAGGAGAAGGGGGAGGAAGGCCCTTCCATACAGGCTGTGAGCAGAGGAGCGTGCCGCAATAACTGGACCATCAGAACCACCAGAGCCCGGCGAGCCTCGGGGTAGCAAGGCAAAACAAGCATCATGCACTATCTTTTATTTTACTAGTTAACTTTCCTTTCACATTTTTAATTTCGCAATAAGATCTCCAGTGTTAAAAAACAATTATGGAATTTATCAAAGCATTTCGGTTTTATTATAAATCTTACTCTTATTATTTTCTCCCATTACTTTACTTATACAGCATTACTATTACTTTTCTTGATGAACCAATAAGTGTGACATGCAATGAGACAACGCAACAAACAAACATAGACTCAGAGGAAGACGACATACTAGAAGAGATTGTTAAGAAAGTTGAGAATTTTGAAAACAAGCCTAAGTCCAACCTGGACGAGACTGATATTGTTAATCTGGGAGATGAAGAGAATGCCAGAGAAACACGAATAAACATTCACTTATCGCCATCAGAAAAGGAGAAATACACAGAGTTTCTAAAAGAATATGAGAACATATTCGCCTAGTCGTATAACGACATGACTGGTTTGAGTATATCTATTGTGGCACACAAACTGCCACCCGATCCAACATGTCCGCCGGTAAAATAGAAGCTCAGAAAGTTCAAACCAGATATGAGTCTGAAAATCAAGGAAGAAGTCACCAAGCAGGTCAAAGCCAAATTACTCAGGGTAGTGGAATACCCAACATGGTTAGCTAACATTGTGCCAATGCCAAAGAAGGACAGAAAGGTTAGAGTCCGTGTCGACTACCGGGATCTCAAGCGGGCCAGTCCGAAATATGAAGAGAATAGGCATCTTGTTACGGATAAAACTACGTTTAAGAAAGAACGATCATATGATGTCCAGAAAATGCATTAGAAAGCTCTATATCCCTTTACCAAACATACACATCCTGATCGACAACTGCGCCAAGCACGAGCTGTAACCATTTGTGGATTATTTCACTGTTATCATCAGATCTGGATGGACGAGGAAGATGCTGAGAGAACAACTTTCATTACGCCGTGGGGAATGTACTGCTACGAGATGATGCCGTTTGGTTTGAAGAATGCAGGGGCCACTTACATGATGGATATGACCACCATTTTTCATGATATGATACACAAGGAGAACGAGGTGTACATAGATGACGTTATCATCAAGTCCAAGAAGGTCACTGATCACATGGAAGATTTGAGAAAGTTCTTAAATAGATTGCAGAGATACAACCTAAAGCTGAATCCCGCAAAGTGTACATTTGGGGTTCCCGTTAGAAAATTACTTGGTTTTATTGTGAGCCGCCGGGGAATAGAGTTGGATCCATAAAAGGTCAAAGCCATTCAAGAATTACCACCGCCGAAGAATAAGAAAGATGTGATGAGTTTCCTGGGAAGGCTGAACTACATCAACCGGTTTATAGTACATTCTATAGTTATTTGTGAGCCAATCTTTAAAATGTTGAAGAAGGATGCTGCAACCAAATGGACCGATGAATGCCAGAAAGATTTTGATAGAGTCAAGGAATACCTATCAACACCACCCATTTTGGTCCCGCCCGAGCCGGGTAGACCTCACTACTCTGCATCGCAGTGCTAGATGGTGCCTTTGGTTGCGTCCTTGGGTAGCACGATGAAACATGGAGGAAGGAACATGCCATTTATTATCTCAGCAAGAAGTTCACTCCATATGAGGCCCGATATTCTCTTTTGGAATGCACCTGCTGTGCTCTGACTTGGGTGGCCCAGAAGTTGAGGCATTATTTTTGTGCCTACACTACATATCTCATAGCAAGTATGGATCCCTTGAAGTACATTTTTCAGAAGCCCATGCCCACCGGCAAGCTAGCCAAGTGGCAAATCCTGTTGAGTGAATTCGGTATTGTCTACGTGACTCAGAAAGCAATCAAGGGATAGGCAATAGCGGATCATCTTGCCGAAAACCCCGTGGATGGAGAATATGAACCTTTAAAGACGTATTTTCCTGATGAAGAGGTATCATTCATAGGAGAAGACATTGCAGAATCCTACGATGTCTGGCGAATGTTTTTCGACGAAGTAGCAAATTTCAAAGGAGTCGGCATAGGAGCAGTCCTAGTATCAGAAACCGGTCAGCATTATCTGGTGTCTGCCAAACTCAGGTTCCCGTGCACCAAAAATATGGCTGAGTACGAAGCCTACATCTTAGGGCTCGAAATGGATATTGACATGAACATTTAAGAATTGCTAGTGATTGGGGATTCAGATTTGCTCATACATCAAGTACGAGGAGAATGGGCAACCAAGAACTCCAAGATACTCCCATATCTACATCACGTGTAGGAATTGAGGAAGAGGTTCACAAAGACGGAATTCCAACATGTTCCTAGAATCTAGAATAAGTTCGCCGATGCATTGGCTACACTGTCATCCATGATACAACATCCAGACAAAAACTTCATTGATCCCATTCCAGTAAAGATCCATGATCAGCTAGCTTACTGTGCTTATGTTGAAGAAGAAGCAGATGGAAAACCTTGGTTCCATGATATTAGGGAATATTTGACAAAAGGAGAATACCCATAACTTTCCAATAATACTCAGAAGCGCACACTTCGGAGGCTGTCCAATAATTTCTTCCACAAACGATGAATCTTGTATAGGAGGACTCCTGATTTGGGGCTACTAAGGTACGTCGACGCAAAGGAAACATCCAAACTGCTAAAGGAAATTATGCTGGGACCTGTGGTTTGCATATGAATGGCTTTGTCTTAGCTAAGAAGATACTCTGGGCTGGTTACTTTTGGATGACTATGGAAACAGACTACATCCAGTATGTCCGGAAATGCCATTATTGTCAAATACATGTAGACATGATAAAGGTGCCACCAAATGAGCTTAATGCAACAAGCTCACCATGGCCTTTCACCGCTTGGGGAATGGATGTTATTGGTCCAATCAAGATGGCCGCTTCTAAGGGGCACATGTTCATCTTGGTGAGAATCGACTATTTCACCAAATGGGTCGAAGCAGCATCTTACAAAGCAGTGACTAAGAAGGTCGTGGTAGACTTTGTCCGTGATCGTGTCGTCTGTCAATTCGGTGTTCCAGAGTCAATCATTATTGATAATGGCTCCAACCTCAAAAGTGACTTAATAAAAGCCATGTGTTAAACCTTCAAGATCAAACACATAAATTCCACAACCTACAAACCTCAAATGAATGGAGCCGTAGAAGCCGCCAACAAAACATCAAGAAGATATTGAGGAAAATTATAGAGAAGCATAAGCAATGGCACGAAAAGCTATCATTTGCTCTATTGGGGGTATTGCACCACAATCCACACATTAATTGGGGAAACTCCCTATAGGCTGGTTTATGGTACAGAAGCCGTCATTCCCACCGAAGTAGAAATTCCTTCCTTGAGGATCATACATGAAGCTGAGCTCGACGACGTAGAATGGGTGAAGAGTCGTTACGAGCAGCTAGCTCTTATAGATGGAAAAAGAATGAATTCAGTGAGTCATGACCAACTTTATCAGAATAGAATGGCCAGAGCTTTCAATAAGAGAGTCAAGCCGAGACAGTTCACACTGGGGTAGCTGGTATTAAAGAAAATCTTCCCGTACCAAGATGAATCCAAAGGGAAATTCTCTCCTAACTGGCAAGGTCCATACATGGTTCACCGGGTTCTGACAGGAGGAGCCCTTATACTTGCAGAAATAGATGGAGAAGTTTGGCCAAAACCGATCAATTTAGATGCAGTCAAGCGTTACTATGTGTAATCTTATGTTTACCTACATGATGTAAATTGAACTACATTTGACCTAATTCCCGTTTAAGAGGGGATACGTAGGCAGCCCTATAGGTTTGGTCACAATTCAATAAAATTTTCATTTCCCCCGAAATTGGAAACTAGGGCTGAATTTTGAGGAGGACCCTCAAAATACCAAAGTAATTTTAGCCGATCATCGCAAGCGGCCGCCAGAAGCATCAACCCATTAAACTGGGGCAGAATTTTGAGGAGGACCCTTAAAATTCCGTAGCAAGAGAGGTTGCAATGTCTTGAGCCACGTCACAATCATCGGTTCATCTAAAAGTTATTTCTTAAATATATACTTACGACATATTTTTACAAATTCATACATGTTTATTATCGAAGACACTTTGCTCAGCAACGCTACACCCTAATAATACTTACTGTATCAACATATCAAAGCCAAACGGGTCGAACAAGGCCATCAGAGATGTGAGCTAACCTCCCCCTCTACAAAACTCACAATTTTTCTTTGGATGCAGACACTTGGATTGCGAAAGCACCTGGCATACGGTACAGTCACGAGACAAACATTGTTTAGGAATACAACTCTCAGAGCTGTTTCACTTGCCCACATTTGCTATTCACGTGCGTCATCGATATTCCCTGTATTGCAATGTCCCCAGCAGTCACAATATCGCAACCTTCTATTAGCTAAGAAATCCTATTTACCATTCTGCATCTTTTGCATTGCATAAGGCTACCATTCGGCCTTCCAAGACTGAATACTGTCTCCATCTGCATTTTTTGCATTGCATAAGGCTACAGAATGCAGTGCATAAGGCTACCATTCTGCCTTCCGAGACTAAACAATATCTCCACCTGCATCTTTTGCATGGCATAAGGCTACCATTCTGCCTTCCGAGACTAAACACTGTCTCCATCTGCATTTTCTGCATTGTATAAGGCTACCATTCTGCCTTTCGAGACTAAACACTGTCTCCATCTGCATCTGCATGGCTGAAAGATCACCATCTTATTTATGCTTGCATGGCTGAAAGATCGCCACTTTATTTTTGCATGGCTGAAAGATCGCCACCTTATTTACGTTTGCATGGCTGAATGATCGCCACTTTATTTCTGCATGGCTGAATATCACCACCTTATTTATGTTTGCATGGCTGAAAGATCGCCACCTTATTGCATTTCATTGGCTGAAAGATCGCCACCTATTGCATTTCATGGGCTGAAAGATCACCAAATTATCTGAGTGCATCATCATTCGGAGGCACCATTTACATAGCCCGAGAACACCATGCCATGGCCTGAAGATCCCTTTAATCTCTTGATATCAATATTCAAAGGCATCATGGTTCGGAGGCATCATTCTCATAGCCCGAGAGCATCATTTCATGGCCTGCAAATCTTTTATTATATGCTTCATGGCCTAGGACATCTTGGTCTGAGGACGTCATCCTAACCGTCCAAAGACAACATTCATGGCCCGACGGGAACTTGTATCATGTTTAAATTTATGCATTATATACGCTTGTATTGCTTATTTGCAGGTAAACCAGCGAGCAATGGCCATCTCAGCAGAAGCAATCCCTCTCCAGTTCCTGCAACCCTATTAGACCTTAACCATTTATCCCAACTTGGATATTGCGTCCGTTCTTGAAAGGTCTCTGTCGGCATATTCCGCCGACGGATCCCGAACTACATATGGCCGGATTCCTGTAAGACCAGGGATATGTAGGCAAATCAAAACTAGAGCATGACCAAATATCTTCAAAACATTTCGTTCGGTCAAAATTGGTCATCATATCTTTACCCGACAATTCTTTCATCTCTCCCGGGTAAAGAGGGGCAGTTGTTGATACCCAATTTTTCCTTGTATATTTTTATATGCAAAATATCTTTAAAAATAGAATATATATATATATATATATATAAGTATGTCTAAGCATTTTACTATTTTTCCATAATTTTTAAGGTATTTAAACTGATTTATTTCCCTTTATCATCCATAAAAACCCAATGATTATTTCCAAAATTATTATTTTGGTAACTCACAATTTTATATTTATTCTAAGATATAGCTAAGGTAATTTTTGCATATTTTTTACAAATTTATTTAGTATTTTAAAGCTAAATTGCATATAATTGTAATATTATCCATTTTAAGATTCAATTGTGTTTTATATTCCTAAAATTAAGTCCTGTATTTTTAAATTGTTAATTATATATTATAAATCATTTTAGTGCTTTCAATTAATTTTTAGAAATTTATTTATTATTTTTTATAAATTAAATAGGAAAAAGGGGTTATTTAACTTATAGCCACATTTGGCCTCTTAATTTGGCCTAATTAAACCCAATACCCAGCCCAAATTAAACCAATACAATACCTAAGCCAATCCTAAATCTACCCGACTCAGCTCGAATCAAATCCTGGCCGTTGATCATTTTTTATCAACGGTCTAGATCTATGCTTACTAATTAAGCCAAACGACCCCCCAAACCCCTCATTTGCCTGACTCGTCGTTATCTCTCTAACCTCTAGTTCTCTCTAGAACCTTCCCCCTTCCCCTTCTCTCCGATGAGTTCCCTTCATCTTCTCCGGCCACCTTTTGACCTGAATCCATGGTTGTTTCACACCCATCAAGCCACATATGGCTCTTCACGTTTGGTTATTGAAGCTTCATGACTCGACCGCGAAGAGTAGGGTCCATACTTTTGTCGATTCAAGTTCCACGACCATCTCTGGCATTGCTCCGGCAAGCCGTGTCTGTTCGAGCCTGGCCTCAACTCCTCCTACTTAGATCCAAGCCTTTCTCACCATTTGGGGTCCTCTGAAAACCCTAGCTTTGAGGTTTTTCTGATCTCTTTAGATCTGTTCCAGATCTATACTTTCCCTAAGCTTTTAAATGATTTTCTGATATTTTTTCAAAAGTTATACTTTCAAAACCTTTATTTTCCGATTTAGGGTATGCTTCTCTGATCTTTCTTGTGTGTTTCTCTGATTTTCTTCTTCTCTTGTGTGTTTTTATACTATGTTTCTCCTACTGTGTTCTTGTTAAATCTCTTCTACCATGTTTTTCTATTATATTGCTCCTACTATGTTCTTGTTAAATCTCTTCCACCATGTTTTTCTATTATATTGCTCCTACTCTGCTCTTGTTAAAATTTCCTCTACTATGTTCTTTTACTATGTATCTCCTACTGCACTTTTGTTAATATTCTCCTACCATGTTCTTATTTGTTTCTTCTACTCGTTCTTCTACTGTGAGTCACACGTTACTCTTTTACTTTATTTCTCATGAGTTTCTGTTATTGAAAAAGCATGTCGAAAGTCCTAGTTCCTTTATGAGACCTTTGAACTTGTTTTGACTAGTATCTTTTGCTTTCTTGATTACTTTCCCTCTTAACTCGGCACTCGATTGGTGGTAAAACCCTAAAATTTAGGGGTTCATCCGAGTTTGAGAACATTGGCTATGTGATATGTTGGTTCTTCATCTTTAAAGCTGTCTGATTTCAGAAACCCTAACTATTTTGAGGTTTTAAATTTGTTTCTCAACTGAGTCTCGAAATTCTTTGTCTCAACCCCTATCTTTTTAAGCAATTCTGATTTCCACTAAACTTTTCTATGGTCTTTTACACTGGATCTTTGTATGCTACTAGATGCTACTTCTCTTCTACATTGCTAACCTATGTGACTACCATGCTCCTATAGTCTATTATCTACTAATTTTGCATTGACACGACATCTTCTTAACATGTTTGTATGCTTTTTATATGCACTGAACTTCCCCTTTAAAATGGCTTTAGAATTTTGATTAGTTTCGGACTTTCTTCTGTATAGGTTTGATTGATTTCTTTCCTTGTTTGATGATTTCCCTATGACTCGATTTAAGTTATTTGACTTTCCTTAACTATTCTGACTTGGTTCATTCATGGACCAGTGATTACAAAATCTCTGATCCTTGATTTACTGGATACTAATTGATTTCTCTTACCTTATTTATGCAAGCGTGTATTTCAAAGCTCTGTCCCTAAAATAAACTTCTATGTATTTACCCCTAATAGCCTACTTTGCACAAAATGCTTGCTTGATTTCTTTCCTTAAATAACTTTTACCGTTTGAATATGAATTCCTTAATTAAAGGAAGTCTTGTGTGATTGATTCTTAATTGATGTTCAGTTCCTTATCTGCTTTCTTACCTTATTTCTGCATGATTTTTACACTATAAATGCACGACTCTTTCATTAACACGAAAATGGGACTCATTCATAGTCTTTCTAAACTTACACTTATACACAATAGTATTCTCTCTTTTTGTCTGCATTATGGCCTATTTACAAGACCTACTGCTTTTCTCTATTTGTTTCTTCGAAACTGGTATGTCCTGCTTTAAGCTTTAGCACCACAACAATGTGTTTATTTACTACTTTTGTATCCATGTCTACTTACTATTTTCTGTGTAGTCCAACACTTAAATTAGCATGCTGATTTCTTTCTGCCTGTTTTCTATTATGAATTCCAAACCCCCTGCCCCTATATGTTTGAGCTTTGGCTTAAGGCATGACAATATGCAAATTATTGTCCAAGAATTAAACTTGATCCCCTGGTATCCTAGCCTCTAATAGTGTGTTCTAACAGGCTTATGGGTGTGCTAGCATTCTCCATTGCTGGGTATGCCCACATCCTGCTCTTGCCTCTTTCAATTTCCCTATTCCCCTAAACCCCTTATGTGTACTTTTTTGTAGCTATTTCCCTCTCCTCTCCCCCTTTTAGAATTCTACCTCTGTACTTGCACACTCTCTTAGTCTTTTAAGTTCTGCCCCCTCTTGTGAGCCTTGCCTTGGGACCTTGAGTTCCCTCTGAACTTGGACACTTAAGGGCTGGCCTTTCCACGCTGCAATTGTCCTAATGTGATAATGTGTTTGGGTGTGAGCATTGCTCGGAGTCCCCTTTGAGGCTCTTAGGGAACTTTGACACATTCAAATGGGAGAAAGGCTTTGGATCATGATCTCTTGGAGTTGGTTTACCTCATATTCCAGACATAAAGTGTGAATCAGGCTCTCCTTAGTTGTACTTTTAATTTCTGATGTATTCGTTTACTTTATTTTGGGCTGTAATAATTTGTAATAAACTCTTGGGGATGGCTAGTGAAAAAGGGCGGGTAACTATGTATGCAAAGGGTAGATATCAGGCCTGTAGGTATTTTTGTATTCTGCATTCTCTTATATAGATACCATGTCTATAGGTATTTCTGAATTCTGCATTCTCCCATATAGATACCATGCCTATAGGTATTTCTGAATTATGCATTCTCTCATAAAGTACCATGTCTATAGGTATTTCTGAATTCTGCATTTCTCACATAGATGCATGTCTATAGGTATTTCTGAATTTTGCATTTCTCACTTAGATGCCATGTCTATAGGTATTTTCGAATTCTGCATTCTCTCATATAGAAATCGTGTCCATAAGTATCTGGAAATCTGAATTCCGTATATGCATATAAAAAGTATGCCTATAGGTCCTTCTGAATCTTGTATATCCATTATTCATCTAGCAATCATGTTCTTAGGTCTTAAACAATCAACTGCAATTAGATACCATGTTCATAGGCATTAAATGAAATTCAACATCTAGATATCATATCTATAAGGCTTCTGCATTTTCACCATGTCTATAAAAGGGTTTAAAATCAACAACGCATAGAAATCATGTCTATAGGAGATATTAATCAAAACTTAATCGCTCCATTCACATATAAGGCTAAAATCAGTAAATACGATGTGTCATTGTTTGCAGAACTTATAACCTTCGTAAAAACTTGCCTTCTTTAATAATTTGACAACCTTTCTTAATCAGTATGTATTCAGTTTATGGTTATCGCGTTCTGAATTCAGTAGATACCACGCCCATAGGATCCTTGACCCGCTTAGGCAAGCCTTAGGTTAAAGTTTAAAGTAAATTAGTTCTGTTAATAACTACAACCAACAGGCAGGCCTGATTTGGGCCTCTTATCTGAATTATGCAGTAAATCAGTCTGCCTCAACCTTTAAGTTTTCGCATGCTTAGTACTTAATCAGACTCTAACAAGTATGTGTAAGTCATGCTAAATTATGTGTTTCTTCGTGTAAAGGAGGTATATCTGAGCCTTTTTATTTGTTATGTGCTTTCCCTCAATTTGTTGTACATATTTTTGTATGTCGCCTTAGAATTTTTACCTTTAAAGCCACAAATAACCCTAATATCCCTCCCCTTTAGGATTAGCAATCCTAAATGCCTCTGAGACTGATAGGATTGGGCCGGGTAATAGCATGCAATAAGTAAACGAGACCATTACGCGCTTTAATACCTTAACGGGGTGGGAAGGGTAGATATGGATATGATGACCACGCGATAATGCCGTGCGCAGCCCCCCATTGAGGAGTGATTACCGGGTATTGCGTGGGGTGATCCATATTGTTAATAAACCTAGGACCCCCTTTCCTTCTTTCTTGTCTTTTTTAAAGAACTTCAAACTCTTTCTTTAAGAAAAATCTGTTTTCTTTTAGTTCTTTCCAACTTTATTTGTTTGTAAACCTTTATATGATGAAATCCCCGCTTATTTGAACCCTATTTGTCTATATGCTAATTGTACTCAAATTTACAATAATATTCTGGCCGGGAATCACACTAATGGATTCTTAGGGGTACCTAACACCTTCTCCTTAGAATAATTTCAAGCCCTTACCCAATCTCTGATTATTCAAATCAAACCTCCTTGGTGTCCTAATGCACCCTAATCATTAGGTGGTGACTCTTCAAATTAAACCCAATTTCCAAAAGGAATGAGTTGTCCTCCCAAATGTCATACACCTGATTTCGCAAGAGAAAAAGGTGGCGCAACAGGTATACGGGTTGTACGTAGTACTTGACCGGTTTAGGCTAATTGGACTATTTTCATACTTTAATTGAAATGCCATATTATGTTCTAGATTCTCATAGTTAAATCATCTTTAATTATGTTAGACTATCCTTAAATGATTTAGTTGAATTATTTAGTAATTGTTCTACATCTTATTTTCTAAATTGCTCCAATCTTTAGTTGAACTTGTTGCCCCTTTATTGTCATATGTTATCTCTTTATTGTTAATTATCATTGTTGAATTAATTGTTCATGTTGCCCTTTATTTGTTGACTTTTGTTATTTGATACTCATTGTTGAAGATTGTTTCCTTTATTGTGAGTATTCTTATCTAATATTGTGGTTACACGTTGTTTTTCCATTGTTGAGTTACTTGATGTTGAGGTTGTGGAAGTTGTTAATATGTTGAGGCGGTGTTGTTCATTGTTGGAATATCTATTCTATTGAGCATTTTTCATTCATTGTTGTTGTTAATACTCTCGTATACGTTGTGTTGGAGCCATGGCCTAATGTTGTGAACATTTATATTTTTGTTGACAAGTTGTGATATATGAGCACGTGTGGTGTAAGTTGTTATTGTGATATGATATTGATGTGCATGCGGCGGTATAAGGCTTGGATTGATGTGCATGCGACAGTATATGGTGGAACTTATGTGCGTGTTGCTTGTAGGGGAACTACGTGAAGCCACGCAGCGTCGTAAGGTAGGCTAAAGTGCGTGTAGCTATTTTGAAAAAGCTATTTTAAAACCTATTTTCAAATGTAAGGCTCACGCGGCGACATAATGAGGGATTTTGACTGAATTTGAGAAATATGAATACGAGGCGGTACCTTGGTTGTTATTATTGATTATGCGAGGCAGTACCTCGGTTTTGATTTCATTATACACGAGATGGTACCTCGATGTGATTCTTGTTGTTTATTTCACGTTGCCAAGTGTTCTGGTAGAAACTATATCTGTTGTTTCATTCTTTATTGTAAAATTAGTTGTTGTCCGTACATGACAATTGTAGTCCTTTAGTTATTTATTTATATTAATTCTACTGTTGATTTTCCGGTATTAAATCATGCTATCATCTTGTTCCGTATTAGTTACTTCTTTCTCCCATTTTATATCCACATTTCATTTTCATACTGCTTGTTTATATCCTAGTGGGTGTCTCGACCTGGCCTCGTCACTACTCTACAGAGGTTAGGCTTGATACTTACTGGGTACCGTTGTGGTGTACTCATACTATGCTTCTCCATATCTTTTTGTGCAAATCCAGGTATGACTGCTCGTGCCGGTAGATAAGATTCCTGCTAGTTGTTTTATCGGGGACTTCAAGGTATGCCTGCTCAGCATCTGCAGGCCTCGCAGTCACCTTCCTTATCCTCGTTTACTACTGTATTTATTTTCGGACAATGATGTAGTAGCTATGTTTGTTACACTCTGTAGAGCTTATGACTCAGTTCCACCAGTTTTGGAATGTGAGATTCTATTTACAAATGGTTTTATCTATTCTTTAATCGTGTTTACTACCTTGTATTTACATATCAGTTCAGTGGTTGTTATTTATTAGGCTTACTTAGTTGTTGAAAGGGAATTTGGGATCGTGACATCAATTCTCGTATATTTGAGCCTCAAATCCACCACCTTTATCCTCGTCTACTCGAACTGATGCCTTTTTCGGCATTCATAAGAAAATTATGGTTGGGTGACGTGATTTTAAGCTTATTGTCACTTCGGCCACTTTCTTTACACAGAATTTTCTAACTTCTTTGGGAGAGCACCGACATTCCTCTTTTAGTACCTCAACAATGGGTTAGTAATCAAGAAAAGTCAAAGGAAGCACATCAAAACGTAAAATAAAACTGAAACTGAAAATCATGGAGTCTATAAAGTTCATATTTCAGCATAAAATTATTGGACCCAATGTATATCAAGAACCAAATTCACTTGCTCCATCATTGCCAGCTAGTCTTTTGTCAAAATAGCATGGCTATTTCAACAACCAAACCGTGAATGAGTTCAAAGTTATTAAAATGATACCAAACAAGCTTTAGGCATTCAACATTGAGTTCCTCTTGCACTCGGACAACATGTCCATGTAGAATTGACACTTGTCAATGTAGCTTCCAGAGCTATTGATGCACTGCAACATAAACCAAAGAAGAATGGCATCACCCGAATGTTTTAGAAATAAGACATGTGATACTGACTATGAAGGCTGAAAGGACAATCTCAAATTTGCAAAGTAAAACTAGTTAAAAGGTGCAAAGTTAACACTTGAGTGCATGCTGCAAGCATCAGATCCAGCATCGCTGGTTGTGGGAGCTGCTGCTGCAGGTGCCTCGGAAGAGATAGTTTCATGTTGAATGATGCGTGGAACCATAATCAATGACAGCATCCACAGCCCTGTATGCCACAGAATATACTGCAGGATATACCCATACCTTGAGCATGGATCCACCTCCGCTTCTTTGCATAGGGGCTGGTGGAGGAGCATGGTATACTGCAAAAAATGAGATAGAATATGAAATTGCACAAGCATAGGAAGGGAGATTAAACCACATAGACTAAATACTGCCAACCAAATGAGTTTCCAAGAGGTAGAAAAGTCTGACAACAAAAAATCAATCTGGTGCTGGAATAGGACGAGAGGCAGCGCGAGGGGCAGGTCGAGGAGCAGATCTTCCTGCACAACGAAACAAGGAAAATAAGGGCTCTCTACCAGAATAAAGGGGAAAGAAAGAGTTTCTCTTTTTTACTTTAGCAAAGATAAGAACACATCAATTACAACAGAAGACTACAGTATAAAAGGTTAAGTGTCAAAGGCAGTCATTGATAGTAAAATAAGACAAAAGGGAGCAGCCAACCAAGAGAACAATAATAGATAAAATTGGATGACAACAATAAAAGAAAGAAAACTTGAAAAAAAAAATTACTACCTCAATCCGATACATTGAACAGGAAGAATGTTGCATTGAAGAAAAGTTCTATGCAATGACGGTATATATAATATTCTCATTGTCAGATATGTAATTGTATTCAATTTTCTATACAAACATTGATAATTTTGAAAAATGGAAAGAAATCTTCTATTATTGATCAAAACACGGTGATAGTGTAACAAAATCTCTACACTCAACCTATTTAACTTAAATCCAAACAAAATGGGTAGACTGACGTTTAAGCAAATTTTGCACGCCCTCTCCCCAGTCTCCCTGAAGAATGTAAGAAATTCAGTCCAAATTCTGTCCAATGGGCATTAGTTGAATCTCATGTCAAAATTTCCGGCCTCATAACAAATCTATCTATATAGAATAGGAAAAGCAAAACCATATTAATGTGCCAAGTGTCAAAACGACATATCGACACGTGTCATGTTTTAGGACATAACTCCAATAAATTTAGAGATTCAAAAAAATTTTAAAAAGAAAAAAACAAAATTAAATAACTAGCTAATTCAGAAACGTGACAGTTACTGTGAACACATAATTTTTTACCACACCCAAATTCTATTCTCTAATCTTATATATATACTTATAGAATATTTTATTTTTATTTGTAAAGAGAAAAAAAAAATTACAAAAAAATATTTGGTTTCTTTAATTAGTATTTTGATAAGTAAGCTATGGTATTTTTAGTATTATTTAAATTTAAATTATATGTAAATATTTAGTTTTATATATATATATATATTTTTTTTTCTCTCTCTTCTAGGTATAAAAATAAAAGTAGTTGATCAATATTATCATTTTTCATAATTACCTTATCTTTAAATAAAGAAAAAAAGAAGCAAACATAATGAAGTTAAAATATGTCAAAAATAGATAAAGTTTTGTTAAAGAATTCCCCATTTCTCATGTCCACAATCCCTAACCCCCAACTCCAAAACCCACGTTCCCCCCACTCCAAAGCCCACGTTCCCCCACTCCAAATGAGGGAAAAAACAAAAAACTACTAATATCATTACTTATTACTTATAAAAAGAAAGAAGGGAGGACAAAAGAAAAAGAGATCAGAAAGAAGAGAAGGAACGTAGAAAAGGAGAAACAAATCAGAATAGAAAAAAGAGGAACAAAAAGAACGAAACAAGGAGGAGAGGAAAACAAAAATTAAAAGGAAGGTAAAAAAAAAAATTAGAAAAGATTTTCGAGAGTTTTAAAAGAATTATAAGAGAGTCGAAGTTTCAGTTCGAGTTTGGGGATCCAGTTTGCGGTCACAATTTTCGCTACTCTGATGTAATTGTCGGATTTTTCTCAAAGTATATTGAAAAGCTCCTCTGCAAAGGTTTTTATTCCTTTCTTGCTTAGTTATTTTATGTGCATAATAATTTGCGGAAGATTTTAGTTTTATTCTGGATTTGTTTGTTGAGATATCAGCTACTGTCTTAGCATTACTGTTAAACATGAAAATATCTACGTTACTTTGAATATGAAGATTTTTAGTCTGATGTTTAACTTTTGTAAAATATAATGCATTCTTGTAGGTGTGATTTTCTAATTAAATTAATATGTTGTGTAGTTGATCTTTGATGTTTTGAAACTAAAAAGTTAATTTCATGTCTTGGCTACTTCCATTAATTTCATAAGGCTCTGTATTACTAAACATGAGATTAATTTGGCTATTCAATGAGTATGATTATATAAATATATTTTTTTAAATAGTTTGAATATTCTTCTTGCACTACCGATGATGTTGCATTACTGGGAAGTTATTATTAATTAGGTTGTGTGGATTAAAATCATAAACCAAATAGTAGGTTAAAAAAAAGATTCTACGCTCAAAGTTAATGAAGTTATAAGCTGGCTCATTTGTTTTTGTAAGAAAATACTATACATTAACTCCAAAAATACTAGGCCAAATAATAAAAATAGACAATTAAATATCTCCAATATAAAAGAGATAAAATATTAAATATTCCAAAATAATGCTTAAATAATAAAGGGTCATGTGCGCATTCCCGCGTCTCGACGCTTTTAAATTTAAAAATAATTATGTTTTAACCATGTGTACATTCTGTATCTTGGTTTAACACTTAATTTCAAAGAAGTACCTCGTATGTGTACCGCATCTAGGTCAAAACAATTAATAAAAAATATAATAAATTAAGTGAAGTGGTAATAGACAAGCCATAATCAATGAAATACAAGAATAGTCAAGAATTGATTTAAGCCGAATATTAGTCAATAAAAGCGACCATGCTAGAACCACGGGACTCAAGGGGTGCCTTACACCTTCCTCTCGGTCAACAGAATTCCTTACTCAGCCTTCTGTTTTCATAGACCATAAATAAGAGTCAAACCTTCCTTTTGAAAGGGATTCGAATAAAAGGTGACTTGGAACACCAAAACTCAATTCCAAGTGGCGACTCTAAATAATAAATAATCCCTTTTCCAAACGTCACTTCAATAGGAAAAAACTCTTCTAACTCAACCTCATAATAGGGTTGTGTGGGAAAAAAGAGGCGTGACAGTTACCACTTACATTGTTAGTAGTAATAAGAAACGTGAGTGGTAACAGTTATCACTTACATTCTTGAAACTATACCAACGCATACAAAATGTCATCTATTCTGATTTTTCAGTTGTGGAATGATTATCATATAAAAGTTCTATAATCGTTATATCCAGAAACTATAGAACAATGCATATGTATATACACATATATTCTTCATTTTCACTTTTACCTTTTACTTTTTTTTTCTTGGAAGAATGAACAGCGTCGTGAAAATAAACTTTGTAGACTAGAAAAATAACTTGACAATATTACATCGTTCCATTTTGCTGATATGTGAATGTGTAATCTGACAAATCTCCCTGAAATTTTCCAGTCAAATAGTAATTTTTTAGTTGTTAAATTATCTATCTATATTTGCAGGGAATCACTTTATTTAAATTAAATTGTAGGAAGAAGGACTAGCAACCATCATTTCACTTTTCATTGGTTGCTTTTAGGTATGACATAGTAGTTAGAACAAGTTATTAGTAAAGATATAATAAAATTATTTGAATATAAAAATAAACTGTTATGGTGTTAAATTTTCATATTAGTTTTATGGAATAGCAGAATGTAAACATTTGTTTGGAATAAGCTGACACATTACAACAACTAAAAGAAAAAAAATATTAGCAAATTTATATCTTCAGAATTCTATAAAGTGCATGTACTCTCTTAATCAGTTAAATAAGAGCATATTATAAATATAAAGTATTTAGCAATATAGCTATTTGATACAGAATTATCAAATCTCTTTGACTCTTTGTTCAAGTTTATGTTAACTTTCTTTACCCAAACTTTTCCCTCCAAGTTATCTCACATTTTATATTTTGTTAGTCTATTTTATTTTACTCAATTCTATTAAATATAACCAGAAATAGGACTATGATTATCATGCACAATACACAGCTTGAGTGCTGTATTCTGTTACACACAAGTATTTAGAGAATTGAGCTTTTAATTATTTTACAAAATATCAAGCAAATGTCATATTATTCTATTATTTTAGAAAGTGATAGTTTCATGAGTATGTTTTTTCTTTGTCCATAATATTTTCATTTCCACCCTTCCCCACCGCATCAAGGAAGGAAGGTGTGCTTGATCTTCTAGTACACAGAATAAAATAGCACAACTAAAAATATAACTATTGTCTACATAAACCACAAATAAACTGTGGCTCTTTGGTGAAAATACTAATGCAAAGAATCAATACTGCAATTGGGTTTTCAAGGTAACTAAAGTTTATTATCTTCTCATCCCACAAATCTAGAAATAGAATCAAACTTATCAGAAATGATTTCCGCTAAACCTCTAGCTCAATTAGGATCACTTAACTTCACCTGAATAATTGTAACGATGCGATAGGTCCTTTTTCTTTCTAGAACTATGTTTCCCTAATCAAGACTTTTCATACGTGCTTTCTTAATTTTATTACTTGCGGGGACAATTGGTTTGGTTTTAGAAGGGTCCGGGTTGAATTCCAAATACTTAGTTCCATAATATTGCCCTAAGGTGACCAAGTATGACTTAAGTCACCACTTTGAGTAAACGACTTCGAAATTAGGATATAAAGGTTATAATAGGTTTGTATGCTAATTTTGAACTTGCACGTATGCTCAGATCGAGTTTTGGGTGGACCGGAAGCATTTCATCACTTAATGTTAAAAGTTTGCATTTTAAAGGTTTTAGAGTTTTCTAAGTGTGACTTAGAATGGACTTTGGTGTTATCGGATTCCATTTGGTATTTCGAGCCTCGAGATAGGTTTGTATTGTCATATTGGACTTGAAGGTAAAATTTGGTGTCATTCCGAGTTGTCTAAGTATGATTCGTCGCATTCAGATTTAGTTGGAATAAGTTTGAAGTTTAAATGTTGATTAATTTTTTTGGAGTGTGATTCTTAGTTGCAATATTATTTTATGTGTTTTGAGTCATCGAGTAGGTCCGGATTACATTTATGAACTAGTTGGTATGATTGGACGTAGTCCCGAGTGGCTCGGGTGAGTCTCGGACCACCCGGAGTGATGTAGAAGTCGGCAGATTTTTGTTGGTGATGGTGTGTCTTGCAATCGCGAAGGGGGTTCCACGATCGTGAAGAAGATTTGAAGGACGGAAAACTGTTTATCTTCACGTATGTGAATATGGCTCAATGAATGCGATGGTGGACTTCACTTCTCTTTGAAAACGTGAAGGAGCCTACACAAGCTTGAAGGGGGAAGAGGAAGGAAGTGGCCAGGAAAGCTAGGCCTTCGCGAATGCGGCAGAGGGGACCATGAAACCAGAGGGTTGGGAGGCTAGTGCTCTTCACGAACACGATTGGGGTATCGCAAACGTGATGAAGGCAGAAGTAGGCAGGGCAGCTTTGGCCTTCGCGATCGTGAGGTTGATTCCGCGATCGCGATAAATGACACCTGGGCAGAATATTATTTTTAATACGGGACTTAGGCTCATTTTACCCTATTTTCTCTTGGCTTGGGCAAGCTCTTTGAAGGACCATTTTCAGCAAGTGTCTTTAGGTAAATAATTTTTACATATTGTGAGTAAAATGGATGGATTTGGTATGGATTTCAATATGGAAATTAGTAGAAGTTTGGGATTTTGTTGAAAAATCTAGAATGTCGTAAAATAAGATTTGCCCACAAAATTGTTTATGGAATTTAGTATAACTTATATATTTGAGTTCGTAATGCCATGAGCAATATTTAACTTAAAAAATTTACAGAATTCAGGCACATGGGCCCGGGGTTGACTTTTATTGACTTTTTGAGTGAGGTTGGAAATTGGCTCTAATACTTGAATTATGAGTTTTTGAGCATATATTCAATGGTCTATACCTCTTTTTGACTAGTTTCGAGTTTCTGAATATTGATTTGAGGTGTTAGTAAGGCGTGTGAGCCGAGTAATGGCTTGGAAGCAAGGTAAGTCTCTTATCTAATCTTGTAAGAGGGAATTATTCTTGTAGGTATCTTATTTTTTATATGTTACGTGTTATGGGTGCTACGTACATACCAAGTGGCGAGTGTCCGTGCATTAGCTTGATTTATGTGTATGCCCGAGTAGATTTAGATCTACATTATGCCTTAATTGTACTATTTGAATTAAACTTTCTTGTATGATTACTTGAATTCATAAGTAAGATTGAGACTAGAATTTATGTATAGACCGAGCCTCTTTACTTTGAATTTATGGGATATTCGATGGTTGGTAACAATTATGTTTTCTTTTACATTCCTATCCTTGTGTTGTGTTTATGTGATTGGTAGTTCCGTGTCTTCTCAATTCTCATGTGTCTTCCCAAGTGGAAAAGTTTCTTTATTCCTATGTGATCGGACCATTCGTCTCAGCAGTGTCATGAAATATCATTAAAGGATTGGGTCATTCACCACGGCAGTATTATGAGATGCATACGTGAATCGGGCCTTACGACCTCGACGGTATTATGTAATACTTTTCTTAAGGGATCAGGTCGTTCTCCTTGGCAGACTCATGCGTAATTTTCGATACAACGTATATATGAGTTTTTCTGACTTGAGATTGACATTGTATTTAATATTGGTTGTCCTTGTTTTGTTTCTAGGCAATTTATGGCATTTGATGATTCCGTAATTATTATTATTATATATATATATTGATCTGTTTCATTGCTATTTGTTGTGTTTCTTACCTGTCTACTTTATGTACATTGTTATTGGACCACTAGTAAGTGTCAATGTCGACCACTCGTCACTACTTCTTCAAGGTTAGAATAGATACTTACTGGTTACACGTTGATTTATGTACTCATACTACACTTCTGCACTAATTGTATAGGTACTGAGACAAGTACATCAGGTGGTCACTCGGCAGCGTAGATGTATTAGTTGGAGATTTGATGGTGAGCTATTTTCCATGCTTTGACCCGGAGCGCCTGGAGTCTCCTTTATCCTATGTTTATCATATTCCATTTTTTTATTCCAGACAATAGTTATAGTGGTTTTGTTTATTCTACTAGATGCTCATGTAGTTGTGACACCGGGTTTCAGAGATTTTTAGTAGATGTTTATGGTTGTACCTAATATTTATATCATTACGCTTTATGTTTTGTTTATACTTCGAGACTTAGTAGGAATGAAAGTAGTTTTTATCCTGGTTTCTAAACTTAGTTATACTTTATTAATGAAATTCTTGATTTTAAAAGTGTTATGAATGGATAATCGAGTTAGTGGTTTACTGTTGACTTGCCTAACGACAACGTTGGGAGCCATCACAGCCTAGTGATGGGTTTTCAATGACTTAGTCTTATGCCTCTTATGTTTTGATGATCTAACAAACTTGCTGTTAAGAACCATATAGAGAATCTTGTCCCACAGGATACATATCTAATTAGAACTGTTTGAAGTCTGAAAAATCAACAAATGGATGAACGACCATAGGGAGGAGGAAGAACATAACTGGGACCCAATACGTTGGTCCCTTAGATGTCTCCGATGTCTTCGACAACAGAACAAGTCAGTGCCTGCACACGATCAATATAAAGAGAAACACAATAGGGAAATGTTCCCTTGGGATTCTCTGACAAAAGTACAGGTCAAGTGCACAGCTGGAATATAGCAGAAGAAAGTGACCATCTGGCATGCATTACAGATGAGGAATACAATCAGAACCAGGTCCGCTGGTGTGTCCTGACAGAAGTACAAAGTCCACTATCCAGCTGGAACGCAACTACCCAGAAGCAGCAGTACAGATAGTGCAGCAGTCACTTCTCACTAAGAAGAAGTACATCAAGAGTTGACATCACTGCCCGCTGTGATATCTTTTTGTGATAAAACAACCTGGTGCAAGATACACTTCTCTTGTGCATTCAGTGATTTTTGGCAAAAGAAGAAAAAGCACTCATCCTGCATTGAGGTCACTGGTGCGTCAAGAACAAGAAGACAACTTCACAGAGGATAAGTTTCTAACCAAGTTTTATGTATGTCCATAGTTGATTTGTAATCTTGTTTATTGTTCTACATTGTAAATTCCTAGTTTGCTTTCTTAGAAGCGTTGTGTTAGGAACAAACCGAATTCGTAAACTCTAGAAGTTTATATTGCGACTAGGAATAGTCATAAGTTAAATCCTCTGTAACTAGGAGAGTTATAGAGTGGCTTGTGGTGGTGCATCACAAGTTAGTTTGAAGTCTTTGCGATCGAGAGTATTGTAAAGTGGCTTGTAATAGTTAGATTACAAGTTAGTTGAGTTTAAAACATACAGGTGTAGATCGTGGTTTTTTGATCCCCTTGTGTGGAATTTTTCCATGTAGAAAATCTCCGGCCTTCTTTACATTCATCAGTTATTGCAATCTACGTGTTATCTTATAGAGGACCAGGTACTCTATAGCGTGGTGGACTTGTACATGCTATCAATTGGTATAGGGCAGGTTTCTCCTATCAGGTAACACCTAGGAGAAATCCTCAATGGCTGCTCCACCAAGCTTTGAAGAAGGACAATCAACCTATAGACCTCCCAGATTCAATGGTCAATACTACGGCTGGTGGAAGACCAGGATGCAAGATTTTATTATGGTAGAAGATTCAGAGATGTGGGATATTATATGTGATGGTCCACATATTCCCATGAAGAAGATTGAAGAAACAGTGCAAATGGTGCCTAAAGGAAGAAGAGAGTGCAACGACATTGACAGAAAAGTTGTAGAAAAGAACTATTGTGCTAATAAAATCTTGATGTGTGGCATAGGACTTGATGAGTACAATAGAGTCTCAGATTGTGATACTGCCAAAGAAATATGGGAAGCCTTACAAACTGTACATGAAGGAACCACTCAAGTCAAACAATCCAAGATCGACATTCTCACCACCGAATACGGGCTCTTCAGGATGAAGGATGATGAGTCCATATAAGATATGCACACCAGATTCACTTCCATCATAAATGAGCTTCACTTGTTTGGAGATGTCATTCCCAGAAACAAGCTCGTAAGGAATATTTTCAGCATTCTACTGAGTCTTGGGAAAGTAAGGTAAATGCCATCACGGAAGCAAAAGATTTACAGACTCTGACCATGGATTATTTGATTGGTAATCCGAAGACATACGAGATGAAAAGAAAGAAAGACAGTGAAAGAAAAGAGCCTAAGAAGGAAAATAACCTGGTGCTTAAAGCCGAAATGAGTGATTCAAGTGATGAAGATATTGACATGACCTATCTTACAAAGAGATTTCAAAAAATAGTTCGAAGAAATAGTGGCATAGCAAAATGGGGTAGTTAAAGTAAAACAAGGAACAACGATCTTTGTCACGGATGTGGAAAGTCAGGGCATTTCATCAAAGACTGCCCACTGGTGAAACATGAGCAGTACAAGCAAAATCTTGACAAGGCAGGAAAAAGGAACCTGGTTCTAGAAAAAAATTCAATCGAAAAAGTGCTGCAGAGAATATCGTTAAGCAGGCTCTTGCGGCTTGGGGAGACTCCTCAAGTGAATCCGGAAGAGAATTAGATGCAGAAAACAGTTCCATGATGGCGGTGGAAACTGAAGCAACAAAGTACGATTCAGTGTTCGCGCTGATGGCTCAGTCAGATGATGATGATAAAGAAGATGAAGACGATGAGGTAAACTTCAGGGATGTTCAGAGAAATCTGAAATCCTACTCTTCCAAGAAACTAAGGTCTTTATCAAATGTCCTAATTGATGCTTACTATAGTCACGTAAATGATAAAGAGATTCTGACCATAGAACTAGGAGAGGCCGAACAATCCAGAGATGATCTAGTGGTCTATGTAGTGGACTTAAATAAGACCATAACTAATCTTGAACTAGAGAAAGAGGCCTTGAATGAAAAAATAACCAGTATGGAGAATGAGATAGATGATCTGATGGTAGTAGTTGTCGATTTGAAAGAAATAATAGAAGGTCTTAGCAGTAAGAAACACTCTTTAGAAGAACAAAATTGCCTCTACTGAAGAGGAAATGGATGGCCTTCTAGTTATATGCGTTGATATAGAGGTAACCATTGAAGGGATCAATAGAGAACATAGGAATGTGAGTCTTGGGAAATGGAAGGAAGAAACCAGTGAGTCACACATCTTACTGGAAAAGGAGTTAACTGTTGTAAAAACTAGTCTTTGCAGTGCACTCGAGTGGAATCAGCAACTCCAAGATGAGTTGGAGAAAGTAGGAAATGATCTTGAGAAATCCTTGAAGTGGACCTGGTCCTCAAATATTGTTACTGCCATGTATCTCAACAATAGTGGGAACAAGCAGGGCATCGGGTTTCAAAGGGAGAAAACTCCATACAACCCACACAACAAGTATGTCACTGTACCTGATAACTGGCTATGTACCCATTGTGGAAACAATGGACATTTTAAAGAAAATTGTTAGGCCAGGGTTAAGTCTGCTCAGAAGAACAAAGCGTTCACTGATAGAGTGACTACTAGCAAAGGACCAGGTACCACTCGCAAAAAGCGGATACTGCCTGCATGGACTAGAAAATCCCTCATTTATCCTTTTTATAGTAACAAGGGACCCAAAATAGTTTGGGTTCCTAAATCTAACCCTTGATATGCATGTGTAGGGAACATTGAGAGGAAACAGACTACGATGGACTATGGACAGTGGATGCCTAAAAGCACGCAGCTAAAAAAACATCATGAAATGATTCTCAATGAAAGCCCTGCAGGAAGGGAATGTATCCTTGAAGAAAAAGTAAAGGGTAAATTTCAGTGAATTAAAAAGCAGAAAGGCCCCCTTGGCACTCAAGCAGGAAAGACTGAACTGGAAAGTGATGCATGGATAGTGCTCATCGCCTATGGAATCACCAAAATTTTGGGCAAAAGGAATTAATACTGCTCTCTACTTTGAGAACATGTATAGAACCATGTCCCTCCTAAATCAAAATTCGACAAGAACCGATAATTGGAAGAAAATGCTATGTTTCTGACATCAGGAAGGATCAGCTTGGGAATCACAATGCAAATAGACGAGTGAAGGAATCCTTCTGGGGGACAACCTACAAAACAAGGTCAAAAGTCCTCCAACAAAGGAAGCACTAAATGGTGGGAGATGCTCATGGAATACTCCACAAGACACTCTCCCCTGGCAAGAAAGAAACCGTGAGGTTTAATATGATGAACCAATGCTATCTCCAGGAAATGTCTGAGACTTCAGATCAGGAGGATAACAAAGTAAGGAAGATGAAGGAGACTGGGGAGAGACAATGTAATATCATCCTCCATATCTCACAAAGAACCTGGTACGTCACTTGCTACCACTGAAGCTGAAGGAAGAAGTAAAGATACAACTCATGGCACTATACAAGCTGTAGAACACAAAGTGCGGGGAAATCAAATTAACCTTCATATTTCCCTCTTCAACCAACTTCTGTCTCAAATTGGTAAACCAAAATGCATATATGAAGATTCATCGCCTCATCAACAACTGGAGAGAAATGGCAAACACATTGAAGGTAAGATTCTCTTCTGAAGGTTAATATGAAGAAGGGTTTAACTTATGGAAAGCCTTGAAAAACAAAAGACCAAAACTCCAGGTATCTGCATCAAAGCCTCAAGTAGAGAATATTTTCGATAAATCGAGGTGAAGACGAGGTCACAAAAATCCAATGAAGGACCTGATTCTCCATTTGGCAGCTGCATAAGACACCTTCAGGTAAAGGTAGCTAAAGTGTTTTCTGACCAAGCTTGACTCACATTAATACCATTGTAGGTAAGCACATATGGTGATCATAGAAGCTAAAGGTACAGTTATAAGACGCAAGAGGGGAACTGTTAAAACCCCGTTCAAAAGATTGCTCTGGCATCAGGTTCTTGTATCTTAGGTTAGTAGCAATGTGCTTAATTTTGCATGCCCTCTCTAAATAAAGAAAAACATAATATTGTCCAGTAATTCAGCTGCCACATCATCTAACTTTCCAATGTCTACGCGTCATGTCTTGTCCGTCAAATCCTTTCACCTCCTCTGCACGGTAACACTTCCCCACAAACCTACCACTATCTCTAGGACTATTCACAACCTATTTTTGTCTTCACTAATCATTAGCCCCTCTTCCAATAAAACTTCTCTTCCCTCCCACGACAAGTCATGAACCTTGTTCTTCACTGTATAGCTAAGATCCACTCTTCATCTCTCGCTTTCTCTAGCTACTGGTCTGCAAAGTACTCATCTAATGGCGATCGAATAATCATCTTAGTCTACCACTTCTAGCCCTGCTTCTATTTAGTCGCCTTCCCTAAAATTAACTCCAGGTCATCACTTTTTCACGCACTCTACCACTTTACACACTTTTGGTCTCTTCTCTACTCTTACTGTCCTCCCATTTCTACTAAACCCTGTTTACCATTATTTTGAGAACCCTATGTCCAGTCAATCCTATGACTTCTCCAAAGAACATACAGAAGGTTTCACTTCTCAGGTTTCAGAAGCCCATGAGGATGATCCTAACTAGTATATAAACTTCTACATGTTGGACTTAGTGACTCTCAAGGAGTCACCTGAAAAGGAAGCAACTCACAAAATCATGGCTACAGTTGCTGAAAGTCTGACGGATGAAGGATTTTATCTCTCGTCTGAGTATCAAAGGGAAGAGATCTTGCTTTTAGAAAATGCAAGAACTGCAGAACTCCTAGAGTCCTTGACTCGTGAAATATTCCCAGAAAAGCCTTCTGATGAACCCGTCTATCTTCCATGTAAACTCACTTCTATACCTCCTATTCATTCCAAGATCTTAGGGTCTTCCTCAAAATCACTCACTATCAGGTCACTACAACAAGACAACTCCGAGTCCTCATTTCAGAAAAGTAAGAGGAGTGTCAAGCCAAGAAAAAGGAGAAAAATGAATCCAAAGGATTTCATCAAGAGTGGGTCAGCAAACCAAGTAGACAAAAATGCTTCCAAAGAACCCGGTTCTTCAGTACAACAATCTATGACAACTCAACAGTCCATGGAAAAGGCATTCGCTGAAACTATTGAGAAACAAAAAGGGTCATCTGAGAAGTATAGCAGCAAGTCTAAATGGAGTCAGACTGAGCTATCTGTATCTGAAGACAATACTGTGAGGATAGCAAGCTGGAAAGGAAAGTCTACCGAAGGGTGTAGCAAATAAAAAAGGGAAACTGTAAAGGAACCCGATCTAATAAGGTCCATGACCAATGATGGTGGTCTTTGGTAGTAGAGACTAAGAACTCAAAAAGTGTTGTGGGGACGTATATTTGATCCAACAATTTTGGAGATGACAGGGATGCGTCAAATTCTAGAGATTGTGGAGTTTCAACAATGGGAACACTTGTTTGAAGAGAGAATGCCTCTGGTGTACGAAGATGCCGTACAAGCTTTCTAAGCTTCTCTTTTCACTATTGAGGGGGACCACATCTGGGCTCTCATAAATGGAGTAGACATTGTGCTCGACGCTTCAACATTGGGAAAGGTTCTCAGAATTCCGTGTGAAGGTATGAACTCAGTTAAGGGTGTCTGTGGAGTAAACTTTCGGAAAGCCATTATGAAAGAACAAGCTATTTAACAGGGGGAACAGGTGCATAAGAAGATGCTTCTTCCTGAGTACTAGCTTCTCTTCGAACTAGTCAATAAAGTGCTTTTACCCCCCTCTGAGAGGTACTCTATTGCTACAAGATCGGACATGGTCCTAATGGAAGCACTTGACGAGTTTGTACTAATCAATTTGCCAGCCATCATGATTGATCACATGCAGAAAGTGGCAAATTTTAAAGGTGGAAATCACAAGTTACCCTATGTTTTTCTCCTAACTCAAGTGTTCAGATTCTATAAGTTCCCCTTAGGGAATCCTAGACTGGGCACACGCAAGCAGTCCTTCTCTAAGACCACTCTATAAGAATGTGAATGTATAGAAAGAGTTGGTGGGAGAATCTCGACCATATCTCAGCTGATAAATGCCCAAAATGTAGCCTCTAAGGAAATACGAAGGCTGAGGCTCGAAATGCCATTCTAGAAACTCAGCTTAGCCAAGCAGCTAAGGGACCTGATTCTGTACATGAGGAGATGTGAGCACGTGATTTTTGCCCTAAGTGACTTACTCCCATAAATTTAAACAAAATAATTTTTTTCATTATTCTACAATTTTGTGATTTTTTGTGTTATTTTCCGTTAATTGTTTGCATTTATTTGTGCATTTTAATGCATATGAAAAATATAAAAAAAATACTTTTGGCATGTGCATTTAGGGTTTAATTTTATATTTTTAGGATTAATTAGTGGTTAAGTTGCGTTTAAAACAAAGTATAAAGAAAATAACAAAAATAGTTCATTTTTTGCATTTTTAATTGTTAATTGGTGAATTTGTCATGAGTTTACTTTTAAATAGGATTTAATCAATTTTTAAGAATTAATTAGCTTAGTTTTGGAAATAAATTAGGTCTTTATTTTAATTTTTCATTGCTATAGAAATCAAAAAAAAATATAAAATACAAAAATGAAAACAAAACAAAAATGAAAAGAAAGGAACAATTAAAATACAAGAAAGTGGGTCTTAGTAAAGGACCCGAATTGGGATCCCTTTTAATCTCTGCTTTAGCCCAACAAAATTGACCCATTTCCCAGGCCCAATCCACCCAACCCGGTTCGTCTCCCATTAAGACTCAAAACGACGCAGTTTTAAGTTCTCTTTACTCAAAACAATCTGAGCCCTTAGTCCCTCATCATCCAACGGTCTTCAGAGTTCGTTGATAATTAAATAAAAATGTCCGAAAATGGAGAGATCAGTATTGTCTTCCTCGTACCAGTGTAGCTCCGCCGGCTCCGCCGTACGCTGCCCGTCGGAATTCGCCCTACGGCAGCGGCCAACGTCCAATAACGCCCAACTTTTCATCAAAGTTTCCTCCCGCCCTCCTCTTTCCATATCTACACTCGAAATCCTTCGAACCCTAGCCAAAGCCTCAAATATAGCAAACCCTAAGTGCCGCCACCACCGTGCACGACGGCGCCGCTACCCAAATTTTACCAAACTCACACCCCAAAGCCACCAGACCTCCCTCATCATGAATCCATCGCTCTCATCCTTCGAAAACCCTACTAGCCCTTTTGAATGTTGAATCCGAGGTCCCAACATTGAAGTTCAATTGGGAACCTAAGCACGCTAGGGTTTTTTTCTCCTAAGTCTGAGTCGGGTTGGTGAGTTCCTGTATCTATTCCATTCTTTGTTGTGGGTTGTTTCCTTTCCTATCCTCTTTGTTTTATTGTTTTTTATCTGTTTTGTTTACTGCCTTGGTATTCATTGTCATGTTGTTATTTTAATTTTTGAATAAACGTTAGCTAAATAGTCTGTCACGCTGATGTGTTTTGATTGTTCATAGTTTGCGCTCGAATTGTGATTAATTGTTTTCATGGCCAGATGATTTAAAGTCTTAGAGTTCTGTTAATTCTATGAGTTCTGCCCTATTTGATTTTATTGAATTGGTTTGATTTCAATTAAACAGTTCGTGCTTAGTGATATTAATTTGACTTCAGTCAGTAACTGTTAGTCTAGATTTAATTTTACTTGGTAGTCAAGAGTTGTTTGGTTATAGCTGAGTAGGGCAGGTTCTTGCTTAACCATAGTTCATCCTCGACCAATTAGCAGGTTTGGATGTTAGGATTTGACAAGCTTAGTAATTTTAGGATTAGTTCAAGGGTAATTAGGTACTTAGAGTAAAACAGAAATGATGTAGGTTAAGTTGGAACACCCTAGGTTCTTCTAGAATAAGGCTTTAACTATAATTTCAGGAAGTTAGGATGTAACTTGAGACACAAGTTAGTAAACAAAGGACTGAATAAATAAAATCTGAATAATAACTAGGGACTAAGAGTGTAAAACAGAAATTGAGGGTTGCCCTCATCTTTGCCTATAAAAGGCAGCCTCTATTGCCTTGAATAATAAGTTTTCAGCCTCCAAAAACTCCCCTCCAAAAACTCTATCTAATCTCCAGATCTGATTTTGAAATTCAAATATTCAAAAACCCAAAACAATAGAAAATTTTAAAAATCCAAAACAAAACAAAAAATGCAGTAAAAATAAAAAGGCAGATTGTTCCATTGGATTTTTGCAGCCCAAATTCGAGTTTAATTATTAGTTTGCCTGTTTTAGTTCAGTATTTGGGAATTGAAGTTCTGAAACTACTTTGATTTGGTCTTTGGAGTCAGATTGGAGTCTATTTGAGTTATTGTTTAGTTGTTTATGTTGCTGAGGGTGTGCTGGATTGCCTGAGTTCAATTTTGAGTTTATTTGGGTGGACTCAAGTAGTTTATGATTGGTTTTCCTGATTCTGTCCTACTCTGAACTTTTCCTGGACTATCAAATGTATTTCTGGGCTAAAACTGGGTTGATTGGTGCTGTTTGAATTCCAATTATTGGTTGCTGTGAGCAGCTGTCTGCCCTTCTATTGCTAACGTCCCCTTCTATTCGTTATATTTCCAGGTACCTCTCTTACAGACTCAATTGAAGTGGAAAATCAATCCATATGTATGAGCAATGGTTGCATTAAATGAAGAAGATGTTGTTTAAATTTCATATGAACTCTTCACATACTGTTTAGTTTTAATTTTCCATCCCGATGTTCATTAGATAAATGCAATTGTTTGTATTAAGTTGGACTATGGACTGCTATTATAACTTTCAGTTGAGTTTCAAAAGTAAATAGATGTGATTGTTTTCAAATAGGTTATAGGGTGTTTTTGAGTTTAAGTATGCTTCAGTTAACAGTGTTAGTTTCATGATAGGTTGAGGAAGTCATTTCGTAAAGGATGTACTAAATTGCTCGTTTGGGTGAATAATAGGATAGCATCTTCATAGTTGAGTTTTTTTACCTTAATTCCAGTTTGCTTTTTGCCTTAATAGTATCCAACAACTCGGCAGAAAAAAAGAAAAATAGCAAATAATCTGAGTTATGAATTGAAATTCAAAGTGATCAGTGTTTAATCAATTTGAGTAAGCATGCACTGTTTTCCTGCGTTATAAGTGTATTGAGAATTTGGAGTAACTTTATCGGATATTTGGTATACGTTAATTTGAAGCTTTGTTCGATTCAATAGTCAGCCTGATTGCAGGAGTTTGGGCTCGACTGCATTAATAGGTGGCCCATGTCTGATTTGATTGAGTATCCGTTGGACCTGGGCCCAGGCTTGCGTTAGCCTGCCCTCTTGCATCACCTGGACTCTGACTCCTCATATGGGCTGTGTGCAAGATCCAGAAATGTTTAAGGATTTGAATTCATGCGTCCATGGATCCCCAAATATAAGTAACTCTTCAACAATGTGATTAATTAGGATTACCTTTTCTTAGAGACAAATAAAAAAAAAAATTGTAGTCGCTTTAAGTTTGCCTTTTTAAAATAAGATGAGACGAGCCTCGCCAAATAAAATATATAAATTGCGGGGCCCTCAATAAATGTATATATTAAAATACTTAAAATTCGGGATGGTCCGTTTAGCGAATTTTACGGCCTTCCCCAAAGATAATAACGCGTTAGTCTCTTTAGGCGCGCTTTTAATAATCTACCTTCTTAAACTCGGGTGCACATTTATGTGACCCAAATCCAAATCTCAACGAAGTCGAAATGTGTCAACGACTACGGGTGCATTGATGTGACGTGGTTCGAGATACGTTTTCACGACGTTGCAATTTTTGTTAAAAATAATAATAATAAAAGCGGTTCAAAATTAAAAGGTACATAAGATAAAACATGTTTTGAAATCAGATAAATCCAAATATGATAGTTGAGCGACCGTGCTAGAACCACGGAACCCAGGAATGCCTAACACCTTCTCCCGGCTTAACAGAATTCCTTACTCGAATTTTTGATTCACGGACTGTTAACAGAGTCATATTTTTCCTCGGTTCGAGATTCAACCGGTGACTTGCGACACCATTAATCTCCCAAGTGGCAACTCTGAATCTTAATAATAAATCCCCTTCCGATTGTCCTTTAATTGGAAAAACTCCTTTATGCCCTTGAGGGTGTAGTGAAAAAAAGAGGTGTGACAGCTCTGGCGACTCTGCTGGGGACACAAACCCAGAACTTCGGTTTAGGATTTAAGAATTCGAGCTTAGAATAATTGTTATGTTTGGCTTTATCTGATTTTCCTACATGTTTCATGCTAAACATGCTAAATGCTTTACCGCTTTGATATTATCTGAACTGTATATAAACTGTGGCGAAACCCTTCTCTTCTCACTTCCGTGGATGTGCTTACTGGTTGAGACTCCCTATTCTGTTAGTGTCCTACCCTGAAATAGGAATGAGGCCGGACAAGTTACTAAGCCAGATGGCCTTTTGGTTCCCGGTACGTAGCCCCCTCCTCGAATCGAGTTGTCCACTCGGGTACATAGTCTAGAACACATACCCAAGTTTTTGAACCTAGAATAACTTGACTTCATGCCGGATCCCTAGTATGAGCGCTTATTTGCATCACGTGCATATGACTTAGGGGACTCAACACAGGGGTTGGGTCCGTCTAGGACAGGTAACCGGATATGAAAAGACCGCCCTGATGCATCTTACGTGTTGCATGTACGTTTATTTGTCTCAGACTCGCATGTTGACCGGTTTGAATATTTGGAAAAAACTAAAAAAGAGAGAAATAGCAGTGTAGAGAGTTAATTACTTGTTTTAAAAAAACGATCAATGTCAAAATAGAGTCGAAACTCTGCCGAATTTTTTAGGAAAATGAAAAAAGAAGAAAAGGGAAAAGGAAAATTTGTTCTTACAAAAAAAATGGTTTGTTTTATTTGTCAATAAAAAAGAAAAAAGAAAACAAAAGAGTTTTATTTTCAAATAGCTTGTTGAAGAGAAAATATAAAAAGAGTCCTGTTTTCCGAAATAGTGTATGTGTCAAAAAGAGTCTTGTTTTCGAAAATAGTTAGTTTATTTGCCCGAACTACGCTGGTTTGATTCTCACCGGATGTGAGATACGTAGGCAACCCTCATCGGGTCCAACCACCCCTTTTGCAAAAATAGCCAAAAATACCAAAATTTTAATTTTTATCCAATAAGTCGGGTGATGCCATTCTTGTTGAAAAATAAGCCGAATGTCCCCAAAAGGGCGCCGGAAGGCTATTTTTTGCAAGAACAACCACCTTGAGTCATTTTAAAATGGTTTGCGGGCACAACCTTAAAATCTCCCTTTCGGAAGTGCTGAAAGGTCGTATTTGCAAAACTGAGTCTTTGTTTTCTAAAAATAAATATTTTTGAAGGATAGCCACTTTTCATTCTTTTTAAGTCAAAATAAGTCATTACATGGTTAGTTTTCTTTAATTAGTCACATTTGACATTGGAGCCTTCTCAGTCTTGCGCAGGCATGCGGCGATGCCGAGTGATGCCCCGCGGGCCCCAGGATGTGAAGCTTTGATGTATTCTTGATCTAGTTTTTAATCATCGAGTTTGTAGTTTGTTATTTTGAGTCTGCTTTTGTAGTTTCCCTCCAAGAAAACAAATAGTCTAGTATCACTTGTAATTGGCGTCTATTAACGAAGATTTGAAAATCCCAAAAATTATCTCTTTATTTTTGCATTTATTTGCAAGAACTATGCTTGGTCTGATTCATGCAGGGTCATGATACGTAGGCAATCTCCATAGGATTTGACCATAACCAAAAGGAAAAAGAAAAAAAAAACAAAAAAAAGGAAAAGAAAAGAGAGGACAACAATGAAAAGGCAAAAAGAAAAGAAAATAAAAGAGCGAAAAAACAAGAAAGGGAGAGAATAGGAACAAGAGAAGACAAAGGCAAGAGTGAAAAGAAGAAAAAACAAGAAGGAAAAAGAATAAAAACAAAGGAAGAGAAAGTTTGCAAAAGGCCGGGATGACGCACGCGACCGATCAAAAGCTGTTACCAATATGTTAAATGCCCTAACGCTAACATGAAAGTTTCATTTTGTCATGTCATTGCAGAAAGGTGGTTGGTTTGTGGTTTTAAAGTGGTAACTCCTCTTTACAACACAAGGACAAAAGGCAATGGCAAACAACAATATAACTGAGTTGGTTAATACCGGTGCCCGACATCAGTTGGTTGAACGGGATAACAGGTTGGATGAAGAGGTGCGGATGTTAAGACAACACATGACAGACATGTATCAGGCCTGGATGATTGGGAAGACACCACCCCCGCCACCAATTTTTCCGGATACTGTCCTTACCCAAGCTCCCAACACAATGCCAGATGATCCTTCATATTCCCCAGATACGCCCGCTTACCACAATTCTCCTAACTACCCTTGTAACTCCATCACTCATCCTCCAGTTACATCTCCCCAAAATTACTCTCATGTCATATCCACTACCCCAAACAATGAATACCCACTCAAAGCTAACAATGCCCAATGTCACCCATCAGAGGTTGCCCGCAAGGTCCTCGATTCATACAAGAAGAGCTCCCAGGATGAGCAGCTTCATGATAGAAATGAAAGGGTTACGGGAAGATAAGGGCGAGATGGGGTACCCAGGATGTTGAAAAGCATAGAACAGTCCTTCAGGGACAAGCGAAGAGTGGAAGGACAGGGCAGCATGCTCACCGGGTTCAAAGTACCGAGATTTAACTTGTACGATGGGCGTGGAGATCCGGTGGCCCACCTAAGGGTCTATTGCAACGAAATGAGGATTGTTGGGGAGAAAGATGACGTGATGATGACATATTTCAGTGAAAGCCTAACTGGGGCAGCCTTGGACTGGCATACCTGTCAAGATGTTGATAAGTGGCTTACATTGGGTGATATGGCTCAAGATTTTGTCCGATGCTTTCAATGCAAATCGAGTGTTACCTCAGACCGCTCCTCGCTATCTAAGATGGAAAAGAGGCCGGAGGAAAGTTTTAATGAGTTTGGGCTCAGATGGAGGGAGCAAGCTGCTCAAGTCAGTCCCCCGATCAACGAAGAGGAAATGGTTAAGCTTTTTCTACAGGCCCAGGGACCCACCTACTATAGTTATTTGATCCCGGCACTGGGAAAGCCTTCCAATGATGTGTTAAAAATGGGGGAGCTAGTAGAAGAAGGAATCAAGTCAGGAAAAACCGTGAGTTATTCGGAAGCCATTCAGAACGTACCAGTACGCTTGCTTGGAAGAAAGAGGAACAGAAAAGGCGATCTGATAGGTTTTCCTGATCAACACTTCCAGCCTCGACATCGTCCTCGTGGTTATACTTGTGCATTAGATGACCCACACCGATGCTACTTCTCTCCACAGAAATCCCAAAGTCGCCCATCACATTCCCAGTACCCAGCTCCTCAAAATGGCCATCTGCCCCCGCGAGCTTACCAAAAACACCCCGGATCAGGTTTTCGGCCCAATCCAACATTTAAGAATGAGAGGCTACAGAAGAAGAAAACCTTCACTCCGTTGGAAGAATCATATGCCAGTCTGTTCCAGAGGTTAAGGACATTGGACATATTGAAGCCGATTAAGATAAAAATGCCGAACCCTCTTCCAAAGAAGTTTGATCCTTCTCAAAGGTGCGCATACTGCTCAAGTGCCCTGGGGAACGACTTAGAGAAATGTTGGAATCTGAAGAATGCAATTCAGAAGCTTATTGATGCAGGCGACATTGTCGTGCAAAGTCCAGATGCAGCAAACACTGGCCAGAGTCCATCTCCTGTGTATAATGAGACGCATATGGTGGGTATGATTGATTGAGAGAATGAGCCGACAGAAGAAAGCCAGAAGCAGTTTGCTTATAACAACGTGATGAAGACTTGTGAAAATTACAACAATCTTGGTGTGAAATTCAGTGGCTAAGATGTCGTGCTTGGTAATTGGGAAGACGCTCCATCTCTTGGAGTTTTGGTGGTTTATTTTGTTGTCATTTATGTTGTCCGGGTTATTTCAGGGTTGTAATCTGGATATTGTCTTGTGACTCAAACCCTTTTATCCTTTCACTTTGCCTTGTTTGTCTCGTCTTAGTAGCTTGTGTAGTGCCGTTTAGGTTTGTTCAAGGGTTGTAACTCTAGTCTAGTTTGCTTGTTTTGTTGTTTGAACCCTTTCACCGTCAATCTAATGCAATTCTCTGTTTCCCGCCATTTCTAGTTATTTTATTTAGTTCCCTTCTCCTTTTACAATTCTTTTCATGTTGGTTCTAGTGACATGACATGCACGCATAATTCTCAGCCTGATTTTAAAATTCAATGAAGCAATGAAACAATGTCGAAGATATAAGGACATTCGAGGGAAATAAGTAAAGGCATTTTGAGATCACTTCAAGCCCAAATCAAGTGAGACTGGGAGCAGATAGAACATAAAGAAATACTGTTGAAATGCATCATGCCAAAGGCAAGTTTGTCCCAAGTCTACATGGGCCGTTCGTGGTACCCTGTTTGTTGTCCAATAGGGCTGGATAATCGAACATATATATGAGGCAAATATCAGAATCAATCAAAAGGTGTTATGTGTGTTTTCCTCAGATTGTTTAACTGTGTAGCTTGTACCTGGCATGTTTTGGAGATTGGAATGACGAAGGCATTTTATTCTGCTATCCAAACACTTTATCCTTTGTTACCCCTTTGAACCTCGGTTATTTTCTTGCATACCCCTTTTTCGGAATCAATAATAAAACTCGTAAGCCCGAGCGCGAAAAGTAAGTGGAGAAACAAGAGAAAAACAGTGAAAATGAAAAGAAAAAAAGAGAAATGAAAAGAAAAGAAAAGAGAAAAGAAAAGAAAAGAAAAGGAAAAAAGAAGAGAAAGAAAAAAAAGAGAAAAGAAAAAGCAAAGAAAATAAAAGAGAAGGAAAAGAAAAGAATGAAAAGAAAGGAAAAGAAAGTGGAAGAAAGGACAGACTGCAACAACAAAAGTAGTCGCATGAACTACGTTTGACTTGATTCCAAAAGGATACGTAGGCAGTCCCTCTCTGAGGTTCAGTCACACCAAAATAAAAATCCAAAAGTCCCCAAGAAAGAAACTGGGGCAGAAGTTATGGTTGTTGTGAGAAATCTAATCCTGAAAGTTGTAATTTTTGAACTCGTGTTGAATTGTTTTGAGCCTTGATACCCTTCTTTCTAACCCCATCCAAAAGCCCGCATTACGGTCCAAAGAAAGACCTTCTGATCAGTCTTCAATAAATGCCGAGTCAAGCGAGTAGAGGTGAATCATGTCAGGGGCCACACTCCGGTATAAGAAGCAAACACTCTGGTACAAGAAGAAAAATGATGAAAATGAGATAGTCTTGTTGATGAAATCCTTCAGGGATACCCCAAGGCAATGAAAGATAACAGAAATCAAAATGAGAGTCTTATTGGTGAAAACCTTCACGGGCACCATAAGGCGACAGTGAGGCGAGAGAAAACCCTTCGGGCACTACAAGTCGATTAAGGATTGTGAATCAGATCGGATAAGCGGAGCATTGAAGCCCAGTTTCACGGCGAAAAGGTACAACAAAAGCTGAACATCAGATTTGCTAAAACAGAGTAGGCTGCAAGTGCAAGTCAAGGTCGTTAGAGTCGGTATCCACATCCGATGGGTTGCTACTCTGTAGGTTTCTTGTTAGGAATCGTCTCTTTCCATTATCCTCTACTCTATTCCTCTTACTTTGTTTTACTCCCTCGTCCTGAGTCTGTTTGGTTATAACAAGTGAGAAATGACTTCAAAATCTGCCACCAGCTTTCCAATTGAACAAAACGGGATCTGGTGAACACATCAAGGCGTCAAGTCAGGAGAAAACATCAGGCACAATGAGTTGGGCACAATAAACATGCTTTGGGATCCGTGTGAAATACAAGGGCGTGGTACATATCAATTCAGGAATAATGCAACAGATGGAGGATGTTTGGTGAACAGATCGGAGATATCTTCTGTGTTAAGGGTAACAAAGAAAGTGGCTAGCACGGTCGCCGAGTGGGAATCAGTCATCATGGTGAGTGAAGGAACAATAAACTCAAGACAGAAACCAGTGGTTAAATCAAGGAAGAGCATCATATACACGAAGTGGGGACAATAGACATGCCGTGGGATTCATATGAGACATGAGGATTGGGGAGATGACAGTTCATGCAATGCAACAAATGGAGGATATCGGGCCGTCCTCAAAGTTCAAGGCCACAAACTAACCACCACATTTTAAACTCACAGGTTTTCTTTATTTGAAACAGGAACAAAGCAGTGCAAGAAAGTTGGAAGAAAAGAGAAGAAAAGAAAGAAAAGAAAAGGGAAGAATAGGAGAGCTGACAAAAGGAAAGTTTCTCAAATCTTTGCCCTTTCCTGTTTTGTTAGTGTGCACAAAATGCTGCCATTGCTTTTCACATTTTTTTCCTCCTAGGATAAAAGGCATAGTCTGATGGATTTTTCTCCAAATCTAAATCTTAGTCTGATGAAACTTTCTCCTAAGATAACCAAAAATGGACCTAGCCTGATGAATCTTCTCCTAGGATCAAAATCTTAGTCTGACTAATCTTTCTCCTAAGATAACAAAAGACCTAGTCTGATGAATTTTCTCCTGGGATCTAAATCTTAGTCTGACGAATCTTTCTCCTAAGATAATATGATCAAAATCTTAGTCTGACGAATCTTTCTCCTAAGATAACAAAAGACCTAGTCCGATGAAGTTTCTCCTAGGATCAGAATCTTAGTCTGATGAATCATTCTCCTAAGATAGAAAACCTAGTCTGATGAA
>MU754479.1:10322-29948 GCA_026770625.1 Nicotiana glauca
TAACTATATTCTCATTGCAAATGCTCATATTAAGTCCTAGAAGGACAAAGTCTATGGTAAGCTTAAAGCGTATAGACAATCGGTTTCAAATAAACTTCTTGATAAAGAAGATGAGCAAATGATCAAAATGATCATAATAAAGGAGGCAAGTGATCTAGAAGATCACACGACATAACATTTTATAATATCTCATGAGAGGTTCAGGTACTTGAATATATGAATGAAGAGATCTTTATGTTATGTCATTATGAAAATACATTGAAACTGATATAAAATCATTATCGACATCAACCTTCAAGAAGCTAGTGAACAAGATTGGGATGTGAATGCTCAAGGATGTGAATTGATGCTCTCATCAGGGGAAGTTAATGCGCGTTGTACTCTTTTTCCCTTACAAGGTTTTGTCCCACTGGGTTTTCCTTGCAAGGTTTTTAACGAGGCAACAAAAAGGGCGCATTTCTAAACATGTGTACTCTTTTTCCTTTCTAGAATTTTTTTCCCATTTGATTTTATTTTAGTTAAGGTTTTAATGAGGCACATTACTTATTGAGTAGACATTCAAGGGGGAGTGTTATGAATATAATTCTATTTGGAGTGAATGTCTATTTTGCAGAGAGTTTTACTTTGTGACTAAGTCATTTTTCCCCTATAAATAGAGGGGTCTTACCCCATTGTAAATCATTCCAAAATTCAATAAGAATTCTCTCTCTCTTTCTCTGCAATATTGTTCTTCTTCTTTTATTATTTTATAACAGTTTTTGAAATTACACTTCGATCTCTATCTATTTTAGTAAATATTCCATCGCCTATCTATTTTTTATTGAATATGCGATCAAGAATAACATAGATCAAGAATAACAACATAGATCAAGAATAACATATTAGTTGTAAAAAGATCTTAGACTGAAAATCAAATGTTAAGAAATGTAAAATTGATATCAAAAAACACAGTGCACAATTTTATGTTCAATTCTTTTTCCTCATATAGCCAACTGAATGAGCCCATTTTTCTTGTTCGTTGAACGTGTGGTGCATAAAAGTGTCAATTCCTTCTTTTTAGAAACTCTTATTCTCAAAAATAAAGAAAATAGGAGGTACTTGTATTTGAAGTAATCTTGATGGAGTGTCCCTATAAATAAATAAAAATAAATAGTTTATGCCACATATCACATACGTTGAGGTGATTATGATATCAAATAAATGGGACTAATAAATGTTTCCAACTAGCAGTACTTTTATGGGACTACGGAAGATACAACTACTCCCAATAACGTCCACAAGAACTGGGACCTATTAATGCAATTTCATTTTTTTCTTAACACATGGTAATTTAAAATATAAATTGTTTGGTTCATATTATTCTTAAAAATTCATAATATGGATCTTTAGAAATAAAATAGTATTAGTAAAAATTATCTTTATTTGAAATGTCTTTACACAATCGTGGACAACGTTTGAATTAAAGGGCATAATAGACAAATTACAATTTATAAAAGTTTCTAAAATATCAATCCAGTGATAATTATCTACAGCAATAACAATAACAACAAGCAACAAACTCAGTGCATTCCCATAAATTGGGTCCGGAGAGGTAGTGTGTACATAGATCTTACCCCTACCTTATAGAGATAGAGAGGTTGTTCCCGATAGAACTTCGACTCAAGGAACAGTGGAGATAAAGCAATAAGTAACAACAATGTATTATGATAACGACGCGAATGACACAACATATAATAGTAAAAAACCATGAATAAGATAATACAAAAATAGTCCTAGTTCTACTGGTAAGCCTAGGAAGAACACACTACTATCTATCAACTTACAGCCCTAATTTTCAACCCCCATACCTTTCTATCGTGGATCATATCCTTCGTAAGGTGGAGCAATGATATGTCTTGCCTAACTACCTCTCCCCGATTCATCTTAGGCCTACCCCTTCCCTTACTCAAACCCGCAATGGACAACCTCTCACACCTCCTGACCGAAGCATCTATGTCTCTACTTTTTATATGCCCGAACTATCACATGCTTAATTCCCGCAACCTGCCCTCCACAGATGTCACTCCTACCTTATCCCTAATAACTTCATTCCTAATCCTATCCTTCCTGGCATGTCCACACGTCCATCTCAGCATCCTCATTTCAGCTACTTTCATCTTCTTGACATGGGACTTGTTGACGGGCCAGCACTCAGCCCCTACGACATATTTGATCTAACCACCACTCTATAGAACTTGCCCTTAAGTTCAAGTGCCACATTCTTATCACACAAAACCCTACAGGCGAGTCTCTATCTCATCCACCCCGTTCCAATATGATGACTCACGGCTTTGTCAATCTCCCCGTTGCCTTGAATAATAGACCCAATATGCTTGAAACTATCTCTTTTGGGGACGATTTGAGTACCAATCTTCACTTCCACTCCTTCTTCATGCGTCCCATCACTGAACTTGCACTCCAAGTACTCAGGTTTTGACCTACTCAACTTGAAACCTTTAGCCTCCAGCGTCTGTCTCTAAACTTTCAATCTAGCGTTAACTCTGTCTCGTGTCTCGTCAATCAGGACTATATCATTAGCGAATAGTATGTACCATGGCACTTCCCCTTTTATGGGTCGCGTCCGCACCTCTAACGCTAAGGCAAATAAAAGTGGGCTAAGAGCTGATCTCTAATGCAACCCCATCTTCACTGCGAAATTATCTGAGTCTCCTCTCGCAGTCCTTACCCGAGTCTTTGCTCCCTCGTACATGTCCTTAATGACCCTAATGTACGCCACTGGAACACCTCTAGCTTCTATACATCTCCATAGTACCTCTTTCGAGGCCTTATCATAGGCATTTGTCTATGAATACCATATGCAAGTCCTTCTTCCTCTCCTTATACTACTCCGCTAATCTCCTCACAAGGTGAATGACTTTTGTAGTAGACCGTCCCAGCATAAATCTGTCACAACCCCAATTTTCCTTCGTAGAATATCATGATGGCACCTAGTCTCTAAGACTAGGTAAGCCTAACAAACATACGAAATAACTGAAACACTAATTTAAAATCTCAAAACATCAACAACTATATATAATATAAACTCTGCAACTCAACATGTACATCTCTCAAAACCCGGTGAAATATAAGTCACAAGCTCTAGAGACACTGCTGATTAATTCTATACATCAATGTCTATCAAAAACGAAAAAGCAACAAGGAAAAACAGGGTAAAGGGAGACTCTGAGGCCTACGGACGCGGGCAGGTGTAGCTTTAAGTCTCCAAAAGCAAGCCACTTGACGCGCTAATACCAAAGTTGATAGGATGTACCTGGATCTACACAAAACATGTGTAGAAGTGTAGTATGAGTACACCATTACGGTACCCAGTAGTTTCCAAGCCTAACCTCGGTAGAGTAGTGACGAGATCATGTCAAGGCCCTACTGGAGATAATAAGAAACAAGACAAAAGATATGATGAAATAAAGAAATGACAGGGAAGTGAAACAGTAAGGAATTTACAGAAAGTAACAGCATAGAATCAAGGAAGCTAATACAACACGTAAGGAAAATAAGGATTTTACATGTTAAGGAAACGACAACCAAACAATACAGCAAATAGAGAAGATCAACAGGGGCACTCCCGAGGTACTGCCTCGTAGTCACAAATCATAAAAATAACTCGCAGTCTTTCCTTATATCACCATGGAAACATTTATTTTTGTTTTGAAAATTATTTTTCCGAAATAGCATCCTGTGTTTCAGCCCATCTTATCACACCGCGTGGCTTCTAACAGTTTTCCTACTAAACACGCGTATCAAGCCCACCTTATCTCACCGCATGCATTTCAAAACCCAGACCTTATACCATCGCATGTGTATCAATAATCATAACGACACGACAGAAACCTCGTGTAAACAATAACAACCGTATGGCAGAAACATCAAGCAAACAATAACAACAACACAGCAGAAACCTCGTGCAACAACTAAACAATCACCTTAGCAACAACACGAAAACCAAAACATGACAACTAATTAAGATGAAATTTCACAACTTATATCTTGCCTCAACAGAAACCACGGCCTTTGGAACTCAACAGCAAGATATTTTGAAGGGTAGCAATTTCAAGTAAAGAACTCCATGCTTAATTAATGAATACGGAATCAAGAAAGCAAGTAATTCAACTAAGCAGGAGATACAAGTTGCAAACAAGTAGACATGTGAAATTAGGCTAAACATGATGACTATAACATGCTAAAGTAACTCAATTAAGGCGTGAAAAGGAAACTACATAGCTAAAATCGAGATTTAACATTTAGCTTGACTCGTCACTTTGCGTACACGGCCTTCACATATCATAAATTATCATAACAGTACCAAATCCTAGAATTTCTCCAACACAAGGTTAGACAAGTTACTTACCTCAAATCAGGCTCAATCAATCAATTAGAAGCTTTTCCTCGATTTTCCAACTCTGAACGACTCGAATCTACCCAAAATAATTTCATATCATAAATATAACTATGGAAAACTAGTTTAAATAATGAAATTCTTATTTTAGTAAAAAATGGAAAAATTGTCACAAAAAGTTAACCCGAGCCCGCATCTCGGAACCTGACCAAATTTATAAAATCCGAACTCTCGTTCGATATCGAGTCCAACCATACGAGAATTATTCAAATCCAATCCCATTTCGCCTTTCAAAACTCAAGAATTTTGTATAAGAACTTCTACACCTTTTTCCCCCAATTTTAAACTCCAAAACACTAATTAGAATATGTAATTATCAGTAGATTCACGGGAATTAACCAAACGAGTCAAGAATCCTTACCCCAATAATTCCTTTGAAAATCCCTCAAATTTCGTCTCAATCCAAACTCTCAAAGTCCCAAAATGCAAATGAAGCAAAACCTAAGAAAAATCTCCTTTTCTACCCAATTACATTGCACCTGCGACCACACCGCCGCATCTGCGGAAAAAACCATTGCAAGTGAGGACTTCACTTATTTCCACAGGATCCGCTTCTGCAGAAATAGGAATGCACCCGCGCATGCGCACATGCGGCTCACACGTCGCTCCTATGTTCCTCTCCACCGCAGAAGTGAAACCGCTTCTGCGAAACAATTTCCACACCTGTGAACCCCTGCTTGGGCTTCCTTCTTTGCTTCTGTGCTCCTCCACATACACACGCGAGTCTTAAAATGAAAATGAAGCAAAACCTACAAAACATCCCCTTTCTACCAAGTTACGTCGCACCTGCGACCACACTGCCGCATTTGCGGCTCTGTACCTGCAGAAAAAACCATCATAGGTGCAGACTTCACTTAAGTCCATAGGATCCGCTTATGAGGAAATAGGAATGCACCCGCGCATATGCACCTTTGGCTCACACGTCGCACCTACACTCATGGCCGCACATGCGCTCCTCTCCATCGCAAAAGTAAAGCCGCACGTGCGATCCCTAGCCTGGGCTGACTTCTTTGCTTCTACGCTCCCCCACACGCACACGTGAGCCTGCACCTATAATCATTCCCTCCGCATGTGCGATGACACCAAAAGCTAAGACTTTAAAAAAAATGTATAAGTCCAACAATTGATCCGATATCGATCAGAATCACACCTGAGGTCCCGTCCGAGTATACCAACTAGTTTCAAAACATATAACAGACTTGCTCGAGGCCTAAGATTACATCAAACAATGCTAGAATCACAAAAATCGCGCATCGATTCAAGCCTAAGAACTTAAAAACTTTTGAATTCAGGAATCGACGCTGATTTATACCAAAACAACTCCGATCGATACCAAATTTTGCACACAAGTCATAATTAACATTACAGACCTATTCCAACTTCCAAAATCGGATCCGACTCTGATATTCATTAAGTCAAATCCCAGTCAAACTTCTCAAAATTTCACCAATTTCTAACTTTCGCCAAATTACACTAAAACGACATACGGACCTCCAATCAATGTTTGGGCACGCTTCTATGACCAAAATCACCATACGAAGCTATTGGAACTGTCAAAATTTCAGTATGGAGTCATCTTCACACGAGTCAAACCACGGTCAACTCCTACAACTTAAACTTCCATTTCAGGGACTATGTGTCTCTTTTCATTCCAAAATTCACCCGAAATCAAAATCAAACACCCCGGCAAGTCACGTAACCAAATGAAATAGAGGAAGTAATAAATATGGGATTGGGCTAATACACTCAAAATGGCCGACCGGGTCACTACAAGATTCGAACTGGTTCTCGAAAATAGTAACACTATTCGCACCCTCCTCTCCACCACCCTCTCCTAAATTTTCATAATATGACTCAACAACTTGATACCCCTATAGTTGTTGCAGTCATGGATATCACATTTGTTTTATACAACAGGATCATCGAACTCCACTGCTAATCTTCGATCATCTTCTTCGTCCTGAAAATGACGTTAAATAACCTACTAAGCCACTCCAAGCCTGCCCGACCCACTTCCTACAAAATTTTTACTAGAATCTTGTCAGGCTCAGTTGGTTTACCCCTACTCATCTTCCGCATTGTCCCCTCAACCTCTACACCACTAATATGCCTACAAAACCAAAAATCCCTCTAACTCCCCGAGTTTTCCAACTCTAATAGCACGATGTTCACGTCCTTCCCTCATTCAAGAGTTTATGGAAGTACTCCTGCCATCTATGCTTAATACACGCCTCTACCACCAGAACCTTACCATCTTCGCCTTTGATGCACCGCACTTGTTCCAGGTCCCGAGCCTTTCTCTCCCTAATCTTGGCTAACCTGTATAGTTTCATGTCTCCTCCTTTGCCCCCAAGATACTCATATTGTTGGCCCAAGTTAAGTTGAAGTTTTGAAGATTGATAAATGAATTCAGTGATGGACCTGATCCATCTGGTGAAACACGGTGTTTATCAACCATTGCACATGATATGCACGTGAGGAAGATATACTTTAGAGATCAAGCAACAATATCTTCTGAACTAAATCGAAAAGTTGCAGTTGGGATAAGGAGAACAGTCTCCTTATGAGAAGAGAACACAATCCTAATCTAGGATAAGGGTTGGAGTTTGTATTGGTCAAGAACTCAACATCGTCTACGGATAAGCAATAGAGTCTCAATCAAACTCTAATTTCTAACTCAATAAATAACTGAGTTTGTTCTCTTTTACAGGTATTGCACATATGCAGAAGAAAAACATAATTGAGAGCAAAAGAGCAAGTCTGTTTTGCAAGCAATATATGTGAGATATAAGTGTGCACTCCTGAAGCTACTTGAACGAGAAAGAAGAACCAGTTCCATTGTATTTATTTCTTTTCTAGTTCAATTGTAGTAGGAATTTCTATTTGTACTTTTTAGCTTATTTAGAAGCAATTATATTAGGTACTTTGATTATTCAAGTTAGAGTTAACTTGAAAGTGTCGCTAAAGTTGAGGCTGTGTGCCACACTGGGATTAGAGTTAATCCTTAAGTTTACAAAGAGTTTTTATAAATGTTGTTTTGGCTCAGTGATTCTAGTGGAAGTTTGGGAAAATCCTACTGAGTAGTAGGTCGTGGTTTTTTCACCTTTTGAGCCAGGTATTTTCCACGTAAAAAATCTTTATGTTCTTTATTTTATGTATTTATTATTCCGCAAACTGCAGTAGTTAGAACACCTAGAAGAACCAGGTTCTTCTAGAGCGAAAATTAGGTACCACCCAAATCACCCTCCCCCTCTTGTGTGGTATTGACGTTTAGAACATCAATTGGAATCAGAGCAGGTTATCCTTGAAGAGGCTAACACCTTAGGAAAAAATCAACATGAGTGCATCACCTGGCAACTGGGAAGGGCAATCCACTGTTAGGCCTCCACTTTTCAATGGTCTCTACTACTCCTGGTGGAAGAATCGAATGGGAGACCACATTATGGGAGAAGACTATGAGCTTTGGGACATCATCACTGATGGTCCTCTAGCCACAACAAAGAAGACTGCTGAAGGGTTGGATGTTCCAAACACAAGAGCTGATTGCACTGCTGAAGACTTAAAGAAGTGGGAAAAGAATGCTAAGGCCAAGAAGTGGCTAGTATGTGGACTTGGTCCAGATGAGTACAACAGGATCCAAAGCTGTAACACTGCCAAAGAAATTTGGGACACCTTACAAGTGGCCCATGAAGGAACACCTCAAGTGAAGAGGTCAAGAGGAACACTGCTATATTCTCAATATGAGAATTTTACTATGAAGGATGGAGAAACCATCCAAGAGATGTATACCAGGTTCACTACACTGACAAATGAACTTGAGTCTCTTGGAAGGTTCATCCTGGAAGAAGACAAGGTTGAGAAGATCTTAACTAGAGTTCTGCTAATTTCCTGGTAAAGCAAAATCACAGCCATTCAGGAATCCAAGAATATTGCTACCCTAAAATTGGATGAACTGATTGGAAATCTGACTGCCTATGAATTGAGAAGGCAGACTATGAAGATGGATGCTCCAAAGAAAGAAAGAAGTCTGGCTCTCAAAATCTCAGAAGGATCAGATCTTGAAGATGATGAAATGGCTATGATAACCAGAGATTTCAAAAAGTATCTTATGAGAGGAAAGGGTCCTTCAAGAGGAACAAACTCCAACAAATCTCGGGCTCCTGAGAAGCAGACTAATGATGGTTGCCATAAGTATGGTAAGACAGATCACATGATCAAGAATTTCCCTCAATGGGAGATTGATGGAAGAAAGAAAGAGCTGAACGGAGAAACAGGAAGAAGGAACAGGTCCAACCAAAAAGAAACAAAGGTTCAACTAAAGCTATGGTTGTTGCATGGGGAGAAACCTCAGATGGGGGCTCAGAAGATGAAGCTGAATATGAGAAAGCTCTTATGGCCATCAGAGAATCAGAGGATGAACAGGAGGTAAGTATCCTACATCTTGAAGAAAAGATTAAATTTTTGTCTAAAGAAAGGTTGGCTGAGCTATTATTGGACTTCATTGATGAGTCTGAAATAATAAACAGTGAGAAGAATGTTCTGTCTAGGGAATATGTTATCCTAGAAGCAAAATGCAAAATGATAGAGTCTAGGGCTGATGAGAGTGACAACACAAATGCTGAGTTAAAGAACCAGGTTCTTGAACTTGAAAATAGTTTCCTAGAACTCATATCTGAAAATATTAAACTAAAATTAGGGACAGAAAAGAAAATGGCTGATCAATCATTTTTCACATTAGAAGAAAATCTAGAAAAAATGAAAGATGAGTTATATATGAAAGATGAATTGATTAAGGCCCTAAAGGAAGATTTAGGAAAGGTAAAGCATGAACTAGACAGAACATGCAAATGGAACAAGGCTTTTGATGCACTCTCCTGGATGCAAGAACATCACAACAGCAAAAAGAGAGGACTTGGGTTTGGGACACAAGCTCCAAAATGAGATCCCAAAAACAAGTACCTCACACTTCCTGAAAATAAGATTTGCACACACTGTGGTAAGACTGGCCATTACAAAAATGAATGCAATGCAAAATAAAAGGCCAGTCAAACGAACAAAGCCTTTGTTCAAGAAAAACACAAATAGCCTGGTTGTGCAAAGAAAAATTTAATTCATCCTTTTGCCTATAGAAAGGGACCCAAACTAGTTTGGGTTCCTAAGACTAACCCATGATTTCATTTTGCAGGTCCAAGTGAAGGGGAGTAGCCAAATATGGTATATGGATAGTGGCTGCTCAAAATATATGACTGGGAACAAGGACCGGTTCCTCTCACTTGAGAACCTAAAAGAAGGTAATGTCTCATTTGGAAATGGAAAGAAAGGTGAGATCATTGGGGTTGGAAAGGTAGGAAAGACAGACTCTCATTCCATCGAGAATGTCTATTTGATAGATGACTTGAAATATAGCCTGATAAGTGTGTCACAACTGTGTGACAGATGTAATCTTGTAGCTTTCACCTCTACCAAATGCTTTGTGATTAACCTTACTACTGACAAGATTGTTTTGCATGGAAAGAGAGTTAACAATATTTACATTGTAGATTTGTCAACTCTATCTGAAAACAAACTCACTTGCCTAAGTGTGTTAATTAATGATCCCCTCCTTTGGCACAAAAGACTTGGTCATGCCAGTCTAAATTAATTGAACAAATTAGTCTCCAAAGACTTGGTAATATGGTTACCTAATATCAAGTTTAAGGAAGACAAAGTTTGTGAGGTATGTGCAAGGGGGAAGCAGGTAAGGTCATCCTTCAAATCTAAGAAAATGTTAAGTACGTCCAAGACGTTGGAACTGGTTCATATGGATCTCTGCGGTCCAATGAGAACCATGAGCAGAGGTGGAAAGAGATATGTAATGGTGCTTGTTGATAATTACTCCTGATTTACCTGAGTGTTGTTTCTAACCTCTAAAGATGAAGCATTTGAAATGTTCACTGCTTTTGTTAGAAAAACTCAGAAACAGTTAGGAAATCAACTTGCAACTATTAGGTATGATCATGGAACTGAATTTAAAAATTTTAAGTTTGGTGAATTTTGTGATGAAAATGGAATAGATAATAATTTCTCTGCTCCTAGGACCCCTCAACAAAATGAGGTAGTTGAAAGGAAGAACAGGACCCTTGAGGATATGGCAAGGACCATGCTTCTCTCTAGCAAACTACCTCACAGCTTCTGGGCAGAGGCTATAAATACTACATGCTACATAATCAATAGATGCATGACTAGACCTCTTGTAGAGAAAACTCCCTATGAGTTACTTAAAGGGGGAAAACCAAACATATCCCATCTTAGGGCCTTTGGTTGCAAGTGCTATATGCACAATAATGGCAAAGAATCCCTAGGTAAGTTTGATCCCATAAGTGATGAGGGAGTATTCTTGGGATATTCTTCACATAGCAAAGCTTATAAAGTGTTTAATAAAATACTCTGTGTGTAGAAGAAAGTGTACATGTTGTATTTGATGAATCTAACATTCTCTCTGAGAGAAAGGAACATGAAGATGAAGCCATTGGACTGGTGAAACAATTAATTGAAGCCACATCACAAGTCAAAGTGGCATCAAAGGAAGGAACAGGTGATGGAACAGGTCCTTCAAATTAGGGCAACCTGACAGGGGGAACTAATCTGAGAGAGATTGATCAAAACTCTCTAAAGGGACCTGTACTTGAACATGTTCCTCAACAACAGAACAATAAATAAGCATCTAGAAGGAACCAGCTGGTAGGGAAATCTTAAAAGTACCTTAGCTCCCATCCCATTGAGAACATCATAAATGATCCAACATCTAGAGTCAGAACTAGATCTCAACTGAAAAATCTGTGTGCATTTGATGCTTTTCTGTCCATCATTGAACCCAAAAATATTGTTGAGGCTTTGCAAGATGCAGATTGGGTCAATGCTATGTAGGATGAACTCAATCAAATTGAGAGAAGTCAAGTCTGGTATTTGGTTCCAAGACCTAAGGACAGATCAGTCATTGGCACAAAATGGGTCTTCAAGAACAAACTAGATGAAGATGGAACGGTTATAAGAAACAAGGCAAGGCTGGTGGTTCAAGGCTACAGTCAAGAGGAAGGTATTGACTATGATAAGACCTTTGCTCCAGTTGCTAGACTTGAAGCAATTAGACTCCTCATAGCCTTTGCATCTCATATGGAATTCACTCTTCATCAGATGGATGTCAAAAGTGCCTTCCTAAATGGCTACCTCAAGGAAGAAGTATTTGTGAAACAACCCCCTAGGCTTTGAAAGCAAGGAGTGTCCTGAACATGTGTACAAGCTAGATAAGGCTCTATACGGTCTCAAGCAGGCCCCAAGTGATATCAAAGATTGTCAAAATTTCTACGGAGCATGGGTACAAAAGAGGTAAAATTGACAGCACTTTGTTCCTAAGGGAAAAAGGTAAAGATCTTCTTGTTGTACAAATATATATTGATGACATAATATTTGGGGCCACTACAGAAAGGTTGAGTAAGGACTTTGCAAAACTAATGGGAAGTGAGTTTGAAATGAGTATGATGGGTGAACTTAACTTTTTCTTAGGCTTGCAGATCAAACAAAGTCCAAATGGAACTATGATCCATCAGCAGAAGTACACAAAAGAACTAATCAAAAGGTTTAAAATGGAAGAATCCAAAGAAATAGATACACCTATTGCCACTGCCACTAAGTTAGATATTGATGAACCTGGTTCATTAGTTGATCAGAAGCTGTATAGGGGTATGATTGGTTCACTTTTGTATTTTACTGCCAGCAGACCTGACATTGTTTTCAGTGTAGGGCTTTGTGCTCATTTTCAGGCAAATCCAAAGGAGTCACATTTGACAGCTGTCAAAAGGATATTGAGATATTTAAAAGGCACCACTAAATTGTGTCTTTGGTATCCCAAAGGTAGTAATTTTGACTTAATTGGATATGCTGATGCTGATTATGCAGGTTTTCTAGTGGATAGGAAGAGCACCTTAAGTATGGCACACTTCCTGGGTTCTTGTCTTGTATCATGGGCTACCAAAAAGAATAATTCAGTAGCTCTCTCTACTGCTGAAGCTGAATATGTTGCTGTTGCTTCATGTTGTGCTCAATTACTGTGGATTAAGCAACAACTGGTAGATTTTGGAATAGAAGTGGGGTGCATACCAATATTCTGTGATAACACTAGTACTATAAGTATGACAAAGAATCCTGTTCATCATAAAAGGACTAAGAACATAGATGTTAGACACCATTTCTTAAGAGACAACTATGAGAAAGGGTTAATCTCCATAGAGTTTTGTGCTACTGACAAGCAAATAGCTGACATCTTCACTAAGGCATTAAGTAGAGAAAACTTTGAAAGGAACATGTTGGAATTAGGGATGATTAAGATCACCTAAAAGGTCCATTTCAGAATGCACAATGAAAAAAAAAATTGGTTAGGAGTTCTTAATTCATGTAAATATCTAGACTAATTCTTAATCAGTCTTATACTTTAACTAGTATACTCTTGTGACATGTGTTTATATAACTCACTGATCTCTTACAAAGTTTTCTATTTTGACATTTGAGGCATAATCAAGAGAAGTTCTATTTGAAGAACCTGGTTCATCATATATGCTCATGAGAAAGTTCAGGTATGTTTCTATACTTTGCACAATTAGAAAGATAAAATTATCAATCATGAGCAAAAGTCCTTGTTACACCAAATGTCCTGAAAATTCTATCCGTTGAGAAATTGAACCAGTTTCATTACAACTAGGAGTCTAACTATAACGGGTATCTTCCCTAAAATCTAGCAATTTTTTTATCACTTAGGAGACCGGAACTCTAACTTGATTAGACTCCTACTTGACCTCTGAAAAGGCTTCCATTACTGGCCTAATCATGACTTCTCTTTAAAAACCCACCAAATCACTCATAACCGTCACTATTCTAAAACTCCTGATCATCTGTCTTCTTCTCCAGAAATTCTCAAAATTCCCAGAAATTCCTCACCATGACTAATCCTCAAGACAACCCAGGAACTCCCCCACTAGTCTCCCCCAACACCTCATCTTCCACTCCTCCTAATGAACCCCCAAAACCCAAATTTCGTCGCCAGAAAATGTTAGCTAGAAAAATAGTTGCATTTGGTTCTTTGAGGAAAGTCTTGAACGAAAAATTACAGGCTAGTCAAAGGAAGGAAGATACAACCACAGAAAGCGACTCAAGCTCTGAATCTGAGAAAGTTTTCTCTGCCAGTGAAGGAGATGAACCTGGGTCTTCTGACACTAACAAGAGTCAAGAAACCCCAGGAGAGGTAAACACTTGTTTATTGTTTTCTGATGTGTTAGAAAGGGAGGAAAATAGGTTTGTACTGGTAGGGACTGTTAAGAATGTTGAAGGGGCTGAATCTAGTAAAATAAGAAAGAAAAAGAAAGGGAAAGTCTTGGCTATATGTGGTAGTGGAGAAGAGGTAGGCATGAAGTCAGGGGGAAGTGGGTCAGGTGAAGCTGCTGAGGGACTGATAAACTTGAGTTAACAACCAAATGAACCTGGTTCATCTGTGGAGGAGACTTTGGCAGACATGCTAAAAAAGGTTGAAGCCAATTATGATCCAAAGAAACACAAGGCCTCCTCACAAAGGACCCCTGTTGCATCCAAACCAACCAAGAAGAGCAAAGTTTCATCACCTAAGTTTGCTACACCTGGGGGTAGAGCCACAAGAAGTAGGGTGAGGAAAAGTGAAGCAGAACTGTAAAAGGCACTAGAGGAGAGTAAGAAAAAGAATAAAGAAAAGGGAAAAGCAAAAATGGCTGAAAGTTCTGAGGCTGTTGTAGAGGAAGAAGAGGAAGAGATGGAACTGGTCCATCAAGAGAGGGGTACGACTAAAGAAGTTCCCACTAACAAATCAAAGAGAACCAGGTCTTCTGCAAAGAAGCCCTCCAAATATGTACTTGCTGAATCCTCTCTAGCTAAAAGAACTAGGTCAGCTGCAAAGGGAAAATAAGTACTAGTTGAAGAAGAAGAGGATGAAGAGTGGAGTGAAGAAGAGGGAGAAGAAGAGTCAGAACAGGAATAAGATAGGTTTGTCAATTTTGGCAAAAGAAAAATTCTGAAGGGTAGATTGCTCAAAGACCTGGAGGACCCAGGCATGGTAAGATTGTTGACTTCACTGGAGGCACAAGGATGGAAGGACATGGTCCTTCAGATGGATGGAAGATTGGATAGAGAAGAACTTGTTGAATTCATAGCTAATGGTACTGTGAAGAATGGGCTGGTAACCAGTATAGTAAAGGGGGTGAAAGTGAAATTTGATGCACCTAAGTTGGGTAGAATCCTGAACATTCCAAGTGTGGGCTATGATGATTACACAAGGCAAAAATGGCCTTGTCTGGATGGTATGCCTACTGAACTTCAAATCACTAGGAACTTCTGTGACACTACAGATGCTGAGGAGGTGCCTGAAGCAAGGGCTATTCAAAAGAGTGAGATGAGGCCAAAACATAAACTGCTCTTTGAATTTGTAAACAAATGCTTGCTGCCTAGATAGGAAATGAGGCACACAGCAAATTACATGGACCTGGTCCTCATGCAGTGCTTGGTGGAAGGAAAGCAAATTAACTGGTCTGCTTTCATGGTTAAGCTTCTAGACAGGGTGCTAAATGGTTCAAAGGCTCATGCCATCCCTTATGGGTTTATTCTGACAGCTGTGCTGGACAAGCTGAACGTTCCCTTAAAGAAATGGGAAATGGTTTCCAGCAAAGAGCACTTTGGCATCAAGACTCTTCAGGCCTGTGATTATATCCTCAGTGTAGGCACTGTTGAACCTGGTTCATCAGTAAAGACTCCAGTAAATAGCAAGGTCAGAGCCTTGGTTCAGGAGGTAGGGACAAAGGATGCTGAAATTGCAAGGCTTCAAGCTAGAGTTATTGAACTGGAAGAACAGAGGAATGGGTTAAGAGCTGAACTTGCAAAAGAAAAAGAAAAGAGTGAAAGAATGCTCCAAACTATGTTCAATCTGCTACAAACCCAATCCTCTAGCTCCTCAAAGCCTTAGGTTTCCTTGTCCTATTTTAAATTAGTCTAGAAAAATCCCCAGTGACCCAGATTCGGGAGTTTCTTTTATTTTTGCTCATGGTTGGTAGTTTTTGTTCTTTCTTTTTGTGGACTGTTATGTAGAAGCATTGCTTATCAATGAAAATGTGCATCTCTCTTGCTTTATGTTAATTTTGATCTTTATAGTTATTTTGTCAAGATGATTTTTGATTAACTAAAGCATGCTTTCACTTGCAGTTGCCCCAGTGGCCATGAATACTAATTAATATTCTGGGATTCACATTATTTATACAACTTTTCGATGATGCCAAAAGGGGGAAGATATTGTGCTTAAACTCTATAATCTAAACAGTGATGTTTATGACCTAATTAAATCCGGCCCTTAATGATAAGTTAAAATTTTAAGTGTTGATTTTTAGCTGAGTTCAACAGGTTCTCTGATCAGTGAAAGCACAGAGTTTTTCATCATCAAAAAGGGGGAATTTGTTGGTCCAAGTTCAGTTGAAGTTTTGAAGATTGACAAATGAATTCAGTGATGGACCTGGTCCATCTGGTGAAACACAGTGTTTATCAACCATTGCAGATGAGATGCACGTGAGGAAGATATACTGTAGAGATCAAGCAACAATATCTTCTGAACTAAATTGAAAAGGATGCAGTTGGGATAAGGAGAACAGTCTCCTTATGAGAAGAGAACACAATCCTAATCTAGGATAATGGTTGGAGTTTGTATTGGTCAAGGACTGAACATCGTCTACGGATAAGCAATAAAGTCTCAATCAAACTCTAATCTCTAACTCAATAAATAACTAAGTTTGTTCTCTTTTACAGGTATTGCACATACGCAGAAGAAAAACATAATTGAGAGCAAAAGAGCAAGTCTGTTTTGCAAGCAATATATGTGAGATATAAGTGTGCACTCATGAAGCTACTTGAATGAGATAGAAGAACCAGTTCCATTGTGTTTATTTCTTTTCTAGTTCAATTGTAGTAGGAATTTCTATTTGTACCTTTCAGCTTATTTAGAAGCAATTGTATTAGGTACTTTGAGTATTCAAGTTAGAGTTAACTTGAAAGTGTCGCAACAGTTGAGGCTGTGTGCCTCACTGGGATTAGAGTTAATCCTTAAGTTTACAAAGAGTTTTTGTAAATGTTGTTTTGGCTAAGTGATTCTAGTGGAAGTTTGGGAAAATCATACTAAGTAGTAGGTCGTGGTTTTTTCACCTTTTGAGCCAGGTGTTTTTCATGTAAAAAAATCTCTGTGTTCTTTATTTTATGTATTCATTATTCCGCAAACTTCAGTAGTTAGAACACCTAGAAGAACCAGGTTCTTCTAGAGCGAAAATTGGGTACCACACAAATCACCCCCCACCCCTTGTGTGGTATTGACGTTTAGAACATCACATACAATCGCTCAAAATCTGCAGTCTCACCCGCCATGACTGCTAATTTTGCCTCTTTCCTTGCCTTCTTATAACACTCCCTACATGTCATGTTCTCCTCTTCATCCGTGCTCTCTACTAGCTTAAGATATGCCGCTTTCTTAGCTTCCACTTTTCCTTGGACATCCTCATTCCACCGCCAGTCTCCTTTGTGGCCTCCTAAATACCCTTCATTACTCCTAACACCTATCTAGCAGCTTCCTTAATGTAGTTCGCTGTCGTAGTCCACATACTACTCGCGTCTCCATTACTCCTCAAGCCCCCAAGTCCAAATCTTATTCCCCAACTCTTGAGCATTTGCCTTAGTCGAGGCTCCCCAATAATAATTGTATAGGGAAAAATTGAGTTCTTATATAGAATTGATTGAAAAATGACATGTCACAACACGTAGACTGGTCAAAGAATGACACTCAGCAAAGAATAATTAAAAAGGCACGAGTTACAATAGACACGAGAAGAAATTCAAGAGACTCGACACTCAGACCTCTTTATGTTCGAAAATCAAGATAAGAGAATAAAATTGATAGCAAAAGAGGGTAAAGATACAGTAATTAATAGGTATTAATTATAAAAAACGTTAGAGAATCTGTATTGAACTACAATGATTACCAATTATAATGTAGCATTAAATATCGTTAATTGTCTATAATGACCTTATTGTGACAGAAGCAAAACGGATCACCTAGAAATAGCTATAAAAGGGGAAGACTGATCATTTGTAATGACACGAAATACTATTGGAGTACATTGATTTAATTTACATTCAATTATTATTTCTCAATTATTATTATTTTTATTTGATTATCAATAACCCGAGTTCTTCTAAAATAAGCTTTGACCGAAGTCCCAATTTTTGGTTGTGATGACCTGACCCGTCGTCTCATGTAATTCCATCCCGTTTTCCCCGTTATATGCTTATTCATGTTTCAATATGTGTACTTGGTGNAAACATAAACTGCTCTTTGAATTTGTAAACAAATGCTTGCTGCCTAGATAGGAAATGAGGCACACAGCAAATTACATGGACCTGGTCCTCATGCAGTGCTTGGTGGAAGGAAAGCAAATTAACTGGTCTGCTTTCATGGTTAAGCTTCTAGACAGGGTGCTAAATGGTTCAAAGGCTCATGCCATCCCTTATGGGTTTATTCTGACAGCTGTGCTGGACAAGCNTCTCGGAATTGATTTTCGGTGGTTCGATTAGCTTCGGGAGATGATTTGTGACTTAGGAGTGCGATCGGAATTGAATTTGGAGGTCCGGTGTAGAATTAGGCTTGAATTGGCGAAGTTTGAATTTTGGCGAATTCCGGTTGATAGGTGAGATTTTGATCCGATGGTCGGAATGGAATTTCGATAGTTGTAATAGCTTAGTTAGGTGATTTTGGATATGTCTGCAAATTTTCAGGTCATTCGGACGTTGTTTGGTTGGGTTTTCGATTGAATGAGAATTTTGAAAGTTTTAGTTTAACTTAGGCTTGAATCCGTCGCGATTTGANAAAGAAATGGGAAATGGTTTCCAGCAAAGAGCACTTTGGCATCAAGACTCTTCAGGCCTGTGATTATATCCTCAGTGTAGGCACTGTTGAACCTGGTTCATCAGTAAAGACTCCAGTAAATAGCAAGGTCAGAGCCTTGGTTCAGGAGGTAGGGACAAAGGATGCTGAAATTGCAAGGCTTCAAGCTAGAGTTATTGAACTGGAAGAACAGAGGAATGGGTTAAGAGCTGAACTTGCAAAAGAAAAAGAAAAGAGTGAAAGAATGCTCCAAACTATGTTCAATCTGCTACAAACCCAATCCTCTAGCTCCTCAAAGCCTTAGGTTTCCTTGTCCTATTTTAAATTAGTCTAGAAAAATCCCCAGTGACCCAGATTCGGGAGTTTCTTTTATTTTTGCTCATGGTTGGTAGTTTTTGTTCTTTCTTTTTGTGGACTGTTATGTAGAAGCATTGCTTATCAATGAAAATGTGCATCTCTCTTGCTTTATGTTAATTTTGATCTTTATAGTTATTTTGTCAAGATGATTTTTGATTAACTAAAGCATGCTTTCACTTGCAGTTGCCCCAGTGGCCATGAATACTAATTAATATTCTGGGATTCACATTATTTATACAACTTTTCGATGATGCCAAAAGGGGGAAGATATTGTGCTTAAACTCTATAATCTAAACAGTGATGTTTATGACCTAATTAAATCCGGCCCTTAATGATAAGTTAAAATTTTAAGTGTTGATTTTTAGCTGAGTTCAACAGGTTCTCTGATCAGTGAAAGCACAGAGTTTTTCATCATCAAAAAGGGGGAATTTGTTGGTCCAAGTTCAGTTGAAGTTTTGAAGATTGACAAATGAATTCAGTGATGGACCTGGTCCATCTGGTGAAACACAGTGTTTATCAACCATTGCAGATGAGATGCACGTGAGGAAGATATACTGTAGAGATCAAGCAACAATATCTTCTGAACTAAATTGAAAAGGATGCAGTTGGGATAAGGAGAACAGTCTCCTTATGAGAAGAGAACACAATCCTAATCTAGGATAATGGTTGGAGTTTGTATTGGTCAAGGACTGAACATCGTCTACGGATAAGCAATAAAGTCTCAATCAAACTCTAATCTCTAACTCAATAAATAACTAAGTTTGTTCTCTTTTACAGGTATTGCACATACGCAGAAGAAAAACATAATTGAGAGCAAAAGAGCAAGTCTGTTTTGCAAGCAATATATGTG
>MU754479.1:31975-50645 GCA_026770625.1 Nicotiana glauca
TATTCTTTACTTGTTGAAATTAACTGTCTTCACTGTTTTCAAATAGAGTTATCTGTTACTCTACAGATTTATTGTATCATTGATTTTACTGCTTGAAATAGCGTCATTTGTGCCTTTATGGGATTTTATGCTTTCAGTCATTATTTATTTTTATTACTCACTGAGTTGGAGTACTCACTTTACTCTCTGCACCTTGTGTGCAGATACAGGGATCCAGGAGGCATAGCTGAGTTTGTTGTTGCTGCCTAGTTCATCTGTCGGAGTCATCGAGGTAGCTGCCTGGCATCCACAGGACCCGATTTCTCCTCTTATCTTTCTTTACTTCCGCAGCTAGACTTTCATATGTATAGGATGTTGCTCTGTTGTATCTAGAGGCTCTGACCCGTGACGCCAGATCTGATATGGGCTGTTTTGGATATTTTTGCGGTTTCCGCACAGTTGTTATTACTATCAGACTGAGATTTTCCTTATTCGGTGTTTTCAAGTTTAATAAATGATAAGGAGCTTTGTAAACTTGGGATGAGAATGTTCTAAAGGTCGGGCTTGCCTAGCAAGGTGTTGGGCGCCATCACGACCGNATTCGCGTGAAGAGCATCGCGTTCGCGTAGGTCTGGGAAGTGGACCATCACATTCGCGATGGAGGTGCCGCGTTCGCATAGAGTATTTTGGATTTTTAAAGGTTTGGTCTTCGCATTCGCGTGGGTGTTGTCGCGAACGCGATGAAGGAATTCCAGGTCTGAACAGAATGTTTAACGACATTTCATCCGCGAACTAATTCATTTCTTTCACCATTTTTGGGCATCTTGGGAGCTTTTGGCAAGGGATTAAGAGGGTTTCGACTGGGAATCGTTTGGAGGTAAGTTTTATGAGTTAAATACATGATTTTTATTGAAGAATTATCCTTGAAATTCATGAGATTATGGCTAAATTATAAGAAATTAGGGCTTGAAGTAAAAATTATAAATTTGGGGTTTGAGGGGACATTTGTGGTCCGATTTGGGAGTTCTTGGTATGTACGGACTCGTGGTGAGACGAGGATTCTGGAAATGTGAATTTCATAATTTTTTGAGACGTGGGCCCGGGGCTCGAGTTTTGCCAACTTCGTATTTTTAGGTGTTTTTTCGAGTTCTTTCAATTGGGTTGTGTCCCATTAGCTTATCATAAATTATTCATTGTGGTTTTGGCCAGATTCTATGCACAAGGAGGTTAATTTGAGAGGCAAGGGCATAGCAAGCTAGACTTTGACCGTCTTGAGGTGAGTAATAATTTTAAATGATGCCCTGAGGGTTTGAAACCCCGAATTGCACAACATACTGCTATGTTGAGATGAGACACGTGTTGTATGACTAGCGCGGGGTCATTTACTATTGGGGATTGCGACTTGGTCCATCCCAGTTCATATTTTACCGCGTATTTGATAAAGATTTACTGTTTTTCACCATGATTTGGGCTTATTGCCATATTTGAGCTTCGTGCCAATTACTTGAAATCTTTTGTGGATTTATATCACTATTTTTCTCACTAATTGAAATATTATTTGAACTCAGTCCAATTGAATTATTCTATTTCATGAGCTCAGCTACATTTATACTCAACTTGAGATTTAAATGATATTTATAATGTTGTTTGAGCTGAGCACCATTGTTTTAATGATGCCCAAGGGGCTTATGATTATTTTTCTGGACTGATTAAGGCCGAGGGCCATATGAGAGGATATGTTGAGTGATGTGAGGAGGCTTCCAGGCCTCGAGTATTATGTGAGGAGGCTTTCAGGCCTCGAGTGTGATGTGTGAAGGCTTTAAGGCCTATTGATATTGCGCTTGGGCTGTAGGAGCCCCTCCGGAGTCCGTACACACCCCCAGTGAGCGCAAGGTACCCAGGTGAGTTGGGAGTGAGCCCGAGAGGCTGATGCTGTGTGATGGTGAGTTGGGAGTGAGCCCGAGAGGCTGATGTTGTGTGATGGTGAGTTGGGAGTGAGCCCGAGAGGCTGATGTTGTGTGATGGTGAGTTGGGAGTGAGCCCGTGGGGCTGATACTGTGCTAAGGAATTGATATTAAGCCCGAGGGGCGAGTTTCTGGTTATTCTTTACTTGTTGAAATTAACTGTCTTCACTGTTTTCAAATAGAGTTATCTGTTACTCTACAGATTTATTGTATCATTGATTTTACTGCTTGAAATAGCGTCATTTGTGCCTTTATGGGATTTTATGCTTTCAGTCATTATTTATTTTTATTACTCACTGAGTTGGAGTACTCACTTTACTCTCTGCACCTTGTGTGCAGATACAGGGATCCAGGAGGCATAGCTGAGTTTGTTGTTGCTGCCTAGTTCATCTGTCGGAGTCATCGAGGTAGCTGCCTGGCATCCACAGGACCCGATTTCTCCTCTTATCTTTCTTTACTTCCGCAGCTAGACTTTCATATGTATAGGATGTTGCTCTGTTGTATCTAGAGGCTCTGACCCGTGACGCCAGATCTGATATGGGCTGTTTTGGATATTTTTGCGGTTTCCGCACAGTTGTTATTACTATCAGACTGAGATTTTCCTTATTCGGTGTTTTCAAGTTTAATAAATGATAAGGAGCTTTGTAAACTTGGGATGAGAATGTTCTAAAGGTCGGGCTTGCCTAGCAAGGTGTTGGGCGCCATCACGACCGGGGTTTGGGGTCGTGACATTGGTTAAACAAATTGATTTCGTTACCGGGAATCTGATAACCGTTTTGCTTTGTTAAGTCAGTTCTTTCATCAAACAATTTATTATGTTGAATATGAATGACAATAATCAACAAGATCTTCAGCAACAGGAAAATAATACGGGTGACAGGACCTCACCCCCTTCACCACGTGATTCATACCGTCAGTAACGAGAAGGAATTCCAGATGGCTCTGAGACAAATAATGGGGTTGCAAATCAAAACAAAATCGAGGCAAATCAAAATGTTGGAGTTGCAAACGAACAAGCACTCGATGATGCCATGAAAAATCTAATTTCTTAACAAGTCAGTAATGCTCTCCATTATTTTACCATCCAGTTGCCAGTTGCGCCACCAACACCAACTCCGAATCAGAATACTTTGGAAAACTCACGTTCTGGGCTTGTTCATTCAGGCACCGGTGGAACTCTGAGCAAGTCTGATGATGGTGAACCAGGTAACATGGTTAATTCTGATTTACAAAATTTAGTTCTAACCCTGCATAGGCAGCTTAAGGAACAAAGCGATCGCATAGATTAAATACCCGGAGTACCACATGTAATCAAAGGAATAGACATGGATAAATACTCTCAACAACCATGGAAGCCTAGTGCTGCTTCGGTGCCAGTTCCGAAGAAGTTTAAGATGCCTGATATTCCAAAGTATGATGGTACAACTGATCTACGAGACCACGTGACTGCATTTACAACTGGTGTGAAAGACAACAATTTATCCAAACAAGAAATCGAATCAGTATTGGTCAAGAAATTTGGTGAAACACTCACCAAAAGAGCTTTGATATGGTATTCTCTCTTACCCGAGAATTCTATAAATTCTTTTATTGAGCTTGGAGATTCATTTATCAAAGGGCATTCGGGAGATCAAAAAGCATGGAAGATATTTTCAAAATCAAGCAAGGAGATTCAGAGTTGCTTAGAGAGTTTATAGATAGATTCCAGCGTGAAAGAATGACGTTACCACGCGTACCAGATAATTGGGCGGCTATAGCTTTTGCCAGTAATTTGAATAAGAAAAGCTCAGAAGTCACGAGATGACTCAAGGAAAGTCTGCGTGAATTTCCAGCAACAACCTGGAATGACGTTTACAACAGATACAACACAAAGCTAAGGATAGAAGAAGATACTATCTCATGATCCCAAAAAGAGGAAAAGGTAAGTTCGAGACGTGCAGAAACAAAAAAAAGGTCCGGTAAAAATAGATACAAACCATATATGGGCCCAGCGGGAAAAGACTTATGATCAAAGCAGGACAATTCAAGGTATGATCATAAATCGAGGAATAGAGAGTCGGGTTCGTCATCGAGGTTAGGTAAAAATTGAAATACACGAGAGACGCAAGATGATGATAGAAACCTGAAGGCAAGATTTGATGGTTACAATTTTAATGTCAGCACTTCAGAGTTAGTAGCCGTATTAAGAATCATGGGTGATAAGGTGTGGTGACCAAAAGAAATGAGATCAAATCCAAATAGACAAGAGCCCCTAAACCTCCTTCTCCGAAAAGGACCATTAATGTTATAAGCGGGGGCGAGGAAATCAATGGCACAACATATACGGCGGCTAATAAAGTTTCTAAAGTTAGAATTACCCACGAGAAGCGGGTCCGACATGTTTTGGAGGAAGAAAGTATTATATTTGATGATGCGGATGCGGACGGCGTGTTAACTCCACACAACGATGCACTGTTAATCTCTCTAATTATACATGATACTAATGTGAAACGAGTTTTGATTGATCCAGGTAGTTCCGTTAACATTATTTTGCTAAGAGTACTAAGCGAGATGCAAGCTGAAGATAAGCTAGTACCTAAGGCACATACTTTGTCTGGCTTCGACAATTCAAGCGTTGTGATAAAAGGGGAGATAACACTTACAACATTCGCATAAGAGGTGGTAAAAGATACGAAGTTTCAGGTGGTAGAGATGGAAATGGCTTACAATATGATTCTAGGGAGATCGTGGATCTACGAGATGGATGTTGTTCCATCTACCTTGCATCAAGTTATTAAATTCCCATCACCATAGGGAATATATCAAATCCGTGGGGATCAACAGACTTCCAGGAGCATCAATTCTGTAGCAGATTCAAGTACGAAAAATGAAGAAAAGTAGCAATTACATAATCTAGTTGAGGATATCACAACACAAGTTAACAAGGGTGAACAGATGTGGACTCAAGGCCCGATTCCATTCAAGAGCCAGAAGAAAATGAAAATATCAAAACAAAAATTGAAGAACTGGAGGCTGTAGAGTTATTTGCACAATGGCCGGAAAGGAAAGTCTACATTGGGGCCAACCTAAGCCACGACATGAAAGGTAAGTTGATTGAATTTTTAAGAACTAACGTGGATTGTTTTGTCTGGTCCCATTCTGATATGATAGGGATACCCTCGGAAGTAATGAATCACAAGTTAAATGAAGACCCATCGTATCCACGTATCAAACAAAAGAAGAGAAAGTAGGGGGCTTTCAAAAATCAGGTGATTCAAGATGAGGTTAAAAAACTATTAAAATTGGGCTATCCACGAGGTAAAGTATCTTAATTGGTTAGCCAATACTGTAGTAGTACTGAAAAAGAATGGAAAATGGCGAGTTTGTGTAGATTACACCGACCTTAACAAAGCTTGTTCTAATGATTCTTTTCCATTACCACATATAGTTCAATTGATTGATGCTACTGCAGGTCATGAATTGTTAAGCTTTTTAGATGCGTATGCAGGGTATAATAAGATCAAAATGGATCCCCTAGATGAAGAAAAAACTTCATTTATAACTGATAGGGGGACTTACTATTATAAAGTAATGCCCTTTGGTCTAAAAAACGTTAGTGCCACGTATCAAAGATTGGCGACCAAAATATTCCAAGAACATTTAGGAAAAACTATGGAAGTTTACATAGATAATATGTTTGTCAAATCTCAACAATTATGAGATCATATATCACACTTGTTTGATACATTTCAGATCTTATGAAAATTCAGTATGAAGCTAAATCCCAAGAAATGTGCATTCGACATTTCATCTGTAAGTTTTTGGGTTTTCTTATTTCTAACCATGATATTGAAGTAAATCCCGCACAGATTAAAGCCATTGAAGAAATTCCTGACATGTTTACAAATAAGAAAGAGGTGCAAAGACTAACAGGAAGAATTGCAGACTTGGGGAGATTTATTTCTAGGTCATCAGAAAAATGTCTAAAATTATTTCCGGCTCTTAAAAAGCAAGACCAGTTGGAACGGTCTGAAGAGTGTCAACAAGCACTCAAAAACCTAATAGGATACCTGTCAAATCCACCGTTGCTCACAAAATCGAAGGGAAACATTACTTATTTATTTAGCCGTTTCAGAAGTAGAGGTGAATGTTGTTTTAGTTCGTGAAGACCAAGGTAAACAATATCCAATTTACTATATTAGAAAATCATTATTAGATGCGGAGATGCAGTATCCTCAATTAGAAAAGCTTGCACTTGAACTAATCATGGCATCTAGAAAATTAAGGCCTTATTTTCAATGTCATCCTATTTGCGTAGTAACTGTTTATCCATTGCATAATATATTACACAAACATGAATTATCAGGTAGGCTAGATAAGTGGGCCATAGAATTGAGTGAATATGACATCACATATCAACCTAGAACCGCCATAAAATCTTAGGTGTTAGCAGATTTTTTGGATGATTTAAGCCATGCGATACAATTAGAAGCTGAAAAGGAACTAAAAGTGTTTAATGGGTCTAATCCGGGAATTTAAACTTTATTTACTGATGGCTCATCTAATGTGAAGGGGGCATGTTTAAGAATTATTTTGGTACCACCTACGGGTAAAGCATTCGACTAGCCATAAAATGTCATCCTATAACTAACAATGAGGCAGAGTATGAAGCAGTAATTGTAGGTTTAGAACTGGCACATAAACTTGGCATTAATCAGATTATAATCGAAAACGATTCACATCTCGTGGTTAATAAAATGTTGGGGACTTATACAGCCAGAGAAGCACAAATGCAGCAATACTTAGAAAAGACACGTGATCTGGTTAGACAATTCCAGAATTGGAAAGTCGTGCAGATACCAAGAGAGCAAAATGTCGAGGCAGACACCTTAGCAAATATCACATCAGTGGCAGTCGTGATGAATAATGAAAATGCTTCTGTAACTCATTTGTTTCATTCAGTACTTGATCATGTCAAAAATGAGTTAAATTTCAATAACTTGATCTAGGATTGGAGGAACGAGATTGTCACTTTTTTGTAGTATGGAACCGTCTCTGAAGAGAAGAAAAAGGCTCACACGCTTCGTAAAAAGGCTGCTTGGTACTGTTTCAAGCAAGGCAATCTTTATCTAAAAATGTTTGGTGGTCCCTGATCACAGCGGACTCAACTTAGGAAGAGTGGGCGCTAACACTTTTACCCAATAGTGGTATCAGGGTCAATTTCCACATGGAGCTAGAAAATAGAGTTGAGTAATTGCTTAGCCTAGATATGCGTTTTGGCTCCTAATTGTACTTCAACCATTTTTGGATTTTTATAATTGTCAAATACAATTTAACAACTACTAATTAAAACTAAGTTATGCTAGAATATTTATTCTAGGTTGTATGAAAGATAGAGAAAAGCACTAGGGTCGTGGCATTTACCTAGGTGGTCAACTAACGGGTAGAGATTCCTAATACAAGAATGATGATTATGGGGCTTATGCTATAACCGTTACATGATTGCACTCACTCTCACAACTCTCGGTAGAGAAAATGATTTTACCCAATTGACTCTCTCGAGACCAATTGGGTAGGCCAAAGTGCCCAAGCAACTTAGGGTTCAAGCTGGGTAATTACTCTCTCGAGGTTTAACCCGTTAATTGGGACTACCATTCTCATGGGTCCATCCCAATTCCTTGTTGGGTCAATTTTGGAGTCATAGACACTCTTTCTCAAGAAGAGTCAAGACCCACTAAACTAGACTCAGTGTTTGCAACCACCAAATCCTAATTAAACCATAAAATTAACCCAACTAGCAAATACCCAACATCATTCAAGCATTAAACAATCACTCCCATTAGTTACCCACACTAGGGTTGAGCCACAACCCTAGCTAATGGGTTTAGCTAGACATAATAGGAACAAAAATTGAAGAAATAGTAGATAAAATCAACATATTAATTAACTACAAAGTTAATCTACAAGAATCTACGATAAAACAAGATGAAATTGCCCAAAATAGGCTAAAACTTGAGTTTCACGAGTGCAACAGCTATATCTGATACAATACTTGACCTAAAAAAAGTAAAATGTTCTATTTATACTACACAGGAAAAACTGGACAAAAATACCCCTACGGGTCTGGGGCGGACCGCGCACAAATGCCGCGCGGCTGCGTAGGGATCTTTGGTCTTCATATCTTGCTTCTGAAACTGGGGGCGCGGACCGCGCACAAAGGTCGTGCAGCGGCGTTGGCTGAGAGGCGCGGACCGCGTAGAAATAGGGCACGGCCGCATGGAAAACTTGACAAAACTCCACACTCTCTGAACTTCATTCACGCGGACCGTACTGTTTTGGTGTGCGGCCGCGTGGGCTTTTGCATTGAATTACTGAGTCTCTGAATTCCTCTTGGCGCGGACCGCGTAGAAAGGAGCGTGGACCGCACAGGTTAGCATGGAAATTACACCTTCTCTAAACTTTTTCTGCGCGGCCGCGTGGTAAATCAGTGCGGATCGCGCAGGTCAACATGGACTTGGGCACAGTCTCTGAACTCTTCTGTGTGGCTGTGTGGCACATCAGTGCGGACCGCGCAAGGATCTTGTTCCTCACTTCACTAGTCTTTTGATACTTGGCAGATTTCACTCCTTTTTGACCCGATCTTTGACATTTGTCATCTTGTCACTCAAACCTGCAATCAAGCGCAACTTGTAAGCCTTTTGGGACTAATTTATGGCAATTCACGCACAAAGCCTAGGCAAGAATGGGTATAAAACATATAAAAATCACAGCTATCAACTCCCCCAAACTTAAACCTTTGCTTGTCCTCAAGCAAATAAAATAAGACCTACCCCTCAAAGGAAAACACCCACGTAATTCCTGTTTATCCTAAAGTAACCTCAACAAGCATCAATTGGGACTAACAATTGCCCTCAATGCGAATGCATCATTAACACATTTAACCTTGAAACTTTGTGGATCAAGTGTGACACAAGAGCATCAAGAGTTGACACATATTCATCAAAGAGCTTTTCTCAATTACTTTGGTCATTGTGGAACCCAAACTCACACATCCTCAACTCTCCCTAAGTGAAACTCACCTTTTAGAGTATTGACACACAAACCGAGGTGGATGGATTTCTCTCATCTCTCTTAAAGAAAAGGCCATAAGTCCGGCTCTAAGTACCATATGCTTGCCCCTTATGTAAGTATCCACTAATGTAGGTTTTCCTCAACTCAAGATCATATAGGGCTTTTGAGGAGTCATTATGAAGGCTTTTGGGTAAAGGTGGGACATGTTTTTGTTCAATTGGGTTCAATCTTCCCTTAAGCACTTCTTTTGAATCATTTTGGCACACTTTCTCGACTCGTTTAAGTATTTCACTTCTTTCAAGGGGTTAGAGAGACACCTTGTCACTCTTTCTTTTGCAATTCAAAGCCTTTTCTCCTTTTGTCTACTTTTTCCACANGTCTTTTTCTCTTTTTCATTGCCTTCCTATTCTTTTGCTTTTTTACCTTTTTACCACATTGTTTCCTTTCTTGTCTCTCCCCCCAAACTTAGACATTTGCCATTACTCAAGGGAATATTTGGGTGCCAAGAGAGGATCTCATTGAGAACGGGTATAGGCTTGTAGCTTTGGTTCATGAAAGAAGAAGGTTTAAGGCTCAAAAGGGGTGAACTAGGGAGCATTTCATTGGTAGGTCATGGAAATTGTTCGAATTTGGCATTTTGGATCAAGGAGAGCCTACAATCACTTCTCAAGTCAAGTTCCACCTATGATTTCGCCTCAACAAACACTCAGGGCAAGTTCTAGACCATCGGCTCGGTACTTGGGCTCACAATTCGAATTCTCACCACACACACTCAAGGATCGCTAAAGACATCGAGTCGAGGGCCCACAACAACCTTAGTTACGATTCAAGCGCACAATGGCCCAAAATGACCACATGATGATTGTTTGGTCAACACAAGAGTCTCAAGGCCACGACTTTCACCATCCTAAACACAACATCATGTCTTTGACCATGGGATCAAAGGAAAATGTGCTAGGCCCAAGTGAAGCTTTGCCTGAGGTACCCTTAACTACAAAACATGAAAATCAAAAAGAAAAATCAAAAACGGACTCAAACCCTTAAGAAGGTTATCACACCATCTATCATTGGGAAGAGCCACCCGGTTCGCACAACTCTCTACCCTTGGAAAGAACCGTGGCATTAAGAAAACCAAGGGCTTATTGCAAATGCCAAAACAAAACAAAAAGGCTTCGAGTCTAACTTTGCAACTAAAACGAAAAAATTTAACAAAAATAGAAAACCAAAATGAAAAGCCGAATGAATATGTACAAAAGGGGAGTAGAATATACAACTAGGGGTAATGAATATATACATAAGGTTGAAAAGCATCTAGAATGAAAAATTATGTAAAAACCATCTATCAACTACGAATGCGCTAAAAGTAAAAGAATATATACAGTAATCTAGAATGTCAATCAAAATGGTAGGGCCACACCCCCACGAATAAAAGATAGCATTGTCCTCAATGCTAACTATCAAAATAAGCACCAAAATACAAGAAAGGATATAGAATGGCCCCTCAAGCCTCATCTGTCGCCCTGTGCTGATCAGTGGCCTCCAAGTCCTCTATACTGGCGGGAACTCAGACTGGTCCCCGGCCTGCTGCTGCTGCTGCTCTGCTGGGACAAATATCGGATCAGGAACTGGCTGACTAATTGATGGAGCAGTGGTGGGACCCTCCTGAACCGGAGCCACCTCTATCACAACTCCCTCAGTGCTAGGGAGTTTCCTCTTCTTCCTTGGCCTCTGCTTCTCCTCCTGTGGCTGAACTGCTGCTAGCTCTACAACTAGATCCCCAAATAATAGATCAATTGGCAGCTGATCCGCCATGAGCTTATCCACATCCACTCTTAATTTTGTCACTGACTCCTTAGCAGCCTTCTGCTTCCTCAACTTCTTGTGCTCCCGAGCCAGTTTACCCAAAGTCATGCTATGTTCCCCAACCGCCTTAGTCAAGGCATCCTGCGTCGCCATCCTCTTTTCCTGGTTGGCCAGGATCTTCTTCAGTGCTTCCTCTATAGATGGAGGAATCTCAACGGTAGCAGGAGCTGACGATGTCTGAAATGCAGTGGTCAAAGTGGACAACTTGGATGTCACAGCTGACATCCAGTTGTTCAAACTGGCTAGGGACTGACTGAGCTGATGGGCAGTGAACCGGTGAGTCTTCGATGAAGGAACAACGGGGTCCGCTGAAGTAGATTTACTGGCAACAGAAGAAGGACTCGGGGGCAATGTCTCACCAGTAGCAGGGATGGTGGAAGGCTCAGTGGAAAGCTCAATAACCGTTGGCTCCTCAGACTGGCCAGGTGCGGTGGAAGTGGATGCCTGATTCTTCTTGCCCCTTTTGGGGTTGTCCGGACCCAGCTGACTGTACCAGAAGTAAGGGGCCACTGGAGGTACCTTGACATCATACTTCTTTTTCTTCACTTTCAGTTCTCTGAAGTACAGGGAGAGTGTGTTCGGGAAAGGGTAGTTTGTGTTGGTCTCCTGCCTAACTGTAGAAACCACCCTCGACATAATGTTGCCCACATTTAGAAGAAACCCCGCCATGATAGATGCCACTAGAACAGCATGGGGAATGGGAATGGAGTTATTGCGGGTGGAGGGGTCAAGTCTACTACACACAAAAGTGAGCCAACCCTTTGCTTCAAAGTTCAGGGTGTTCCGCAGAATCTTCTCCCCTACTTTCAACCAAGTTGGGACAGTCCCCGGAGCTTCCAAGTGCTGGGCCAACCAAGGACGAACCTCTTCTTTCATTTCCAGCTTTTCTAAGTATTGGGTTTCGTCCTCTTCGTTAAAATCCAAAAAATCATTCAATGACTTTCCATCAAACAACACTACTGTATCCCGCACTTTCGTTGCCTTTGAGTCCTGTACTACATGATGAACATTGTTTTAGAACTCTTTTAGCATATGCTCATTGGCCATTTCATAACGCTCCTTAAAGAAGCCCCAACCCTCTCTAGTTCGGAATTGTCCTTGCACATGTGGGTTTAGAGGGACAAGATCAACATCAATAAACTGCCTCTCCGGAATCAATTTCCTTTTGGGCCACCACTCTCTAAATCTGTGGAAGGTAATTTCACTGACGAATCTATCAGCCCATGCTTCCGGCTTCCTTGTTCTATCAACACCTCCAACTTGGGGCTCACCCCCTCACCATATCCTCCGCTCTCCCCGGATAATGAAGCTGTGGGAGAGGTGGAGTATTCTTCTGCACTTTTAGCTACGGACTCATCAGACGAGTCCGAAACTACATTCACTGGTCTCTTGGAGGTGGCTACATCACCATGATCAGGAAAAGGTGAATCATGGAGCTGAAATGATGTGGACATGTGTGTGGCGGCAGATTCTGAAGTGATATCCCGAGATGGTGCATACTCACTCCCCGTAGAGTGTGAGGCCGCTCTATCAGCTGCCCGTATCAGCTTTTGGGTCTTTTTTATATTCTCCCAAACCTAGGGAGTGAGTTTGACCACCCGCTTTCCTTTGCCCCCTCGGGAGGAACCACCTCTCCCGGGTTGTTTTTCTTTGCCCCCACGCTTTTGAACCATTATCTGCAAGGAATACATGTCTAACATTGTTAGTAGAAGCACATGAGGTGAATTAGACAATACAGTTGAGTTCAAGAGTTGCAGACACAGTGACACAGGTAGAGGGGCACGGACCGCGCAAAAGAGTCACGCGGTCGCGCTGAAGGAGCGCGGACCGCATAAAATTGGAGCGCGGACCGTGCTTGAGAGGTTCCAATCACACCCTTCTCTGAACTTACTGATGCGGTCCGCACTAATTTGGACCACGGTCGCATCAGTTCAGCACGGACCACACAAAAGTGGGCCGCAGACTGCGCATATCAATCACCCAAAAGTAGCCTTCTTTGAACCTTATTGACGCGGTCCGCACTGTTTTGGACCGCGGTCACGTTGGGCTAATGCGGACCGCATGATAATTCTACGCGGACCGCACAGGTCAGAACTTAGCACACACAGCAAAAGAAGCGCGGACCACACATAAAGGGTGCGCGGCCGCGTAGGGCTAAAATTTAACTAAGTATGGGATTTTGCAATTAAGTCCAATTTTTTGTTCACATTTTGGGTCCTTAGTGTCCCTACTCAATTATTTAACATGAATTCATGCCCACTGCTCAAAGTAAACATAGGAAATCTAATCTAACAGTTAAAACTAAGAAGAAAGAGAAGAAATAAGAAGTTATACTAGTGGAAAGCAATTAAAATAAACAAAAATTATACTATGAATGAAATGAGCAAGAATTGTTACCAGGGATGAATGGATTTTAACTTTGTGAGCAAGTAGTGTTGATGAACAGTGAAAATTAGAGCTCAGGTGGAAATTTTGCGAAAATGTTAAAATGAGACCCAAGGCCTCTATTTATAGAAGAACCCTGGGACCTACTACTTATCCACCAGCGCGGCCGCGCAGAAATGGCCGCGGACCGCGCTCGAATTTTCCAGCCTACATAACACTTGCTCAACCCAAGCGGATCGCACTGTTTTGGTACGCGGCCGCGTGGGATTTTACAGAGAGAATGTCATTTTGGGTCTTCCAGCGCGGACCACACAGAAATGTCACGCGGCCGCGCTGGGTCTTCTGAGACTTAACTCACACTTGCTCAAGCTTACGCGGACTGCACTGTTTTGGTGCAATCTTCAGAGACTGAGCATTTTGCATTTTTGTCCTGCACTGGTTCAACATTGTCCCTGCAACACTTCACAAACTATAAGCTCAAAATTCCTAATCTATAATAGAAAAAACAAAGAGAAAGAAAAGGACATGGGTTGCCTCCCAAGAAGCGCCTGATTTAACGTCGCGGCACGACGCATGTTACCATCATATCACTTCAAATGAATAAGTGCCACCACGTGGTTGTCATTAATCTTCCCCAAATAGTGCTTGACACGATGCCCATTTACCCTGAACACTTCACCATTCTTGTTTTTAAGATCAAGAGCACCGAAGGGAGTTACAAAGACCACTTCAAAGGGACCACTCCATTTGGATTTGAGCTTCCCCGGAAATAACCTTAGTCGAGAATTGAAAAGAAGAACCATGTCGCCCACCTTGAATTCTTTGCCCCGAGCATACTTATCATAGAGGTACTTCATCTTGTCCTTATACAAGGACGAGCTGGAGTAAGCATGGAATCTAAACTCATCAAGTTCATTCAATTGCTCCACTCGGAGGTTGGCCGCAACATCCCATTCCAAGTTTAATTTTTTCAATGGCCACATCGCCTTATGTTCTAGTTCCACCGGGAGATGATAAGCCTTACCAAACACCAATCGATATGGAGACATACCAATCGGAGTCTTATAAGCCGTCTGATAAGCCCAAAGAGCGTCATCCAACTTCTTTGACCAATCGGTCCTATTTGCATTCACTGTTTTGGACAAAATACTCTTAATTTCCCGGTTTGAAACCTCCACTTGGCCGCTTGCTTGAGGATGGTAGGGGGTAGTCACCTTGTGGTTAACTCAATATTTGGCGAGCAAAAAGTCAAAGGCCTTGTTGCAAAAATGGGACCCCCCATCACTAATGATAGCACGAGGGGTTCCAAACCTAGTGAAGATGTTCTTTTTCAAAAATGCCACGACACTCTGGGCTTCATTGTTGGGAAGAGCCACGACTTCAACCCACTTTGAGACATAATCCACCACCACGAGAATATACGTGTTCCCACAAGATCTTGCAAACGGTCCCATGAAATCAATGCCCCACACATCAAAGATATCTACCTCTAGAATGGTGTTGAGAGGCATCTCATCCATCTTAGAAATCTCGCCGGCTCTTTGGCATGCATCACACTTTTTCACCACATCGCTTGCATCTTGAAATAAAGTCGGCCAATAGAAGCCACAATTTAAAACCTTTGATGTCGTCCTCACTCCCCCATGATGACCACCATAAGGGGAAGAGTGGCAAACCTCCAATATATTCAATCGTTCTTCTTCCGAGACACATCGGCAAATCACACCATCGGTGCAAATTTTAAACAAGTAGGTCTCGTCCCAATAGTAATCCAAACTATCCCACTTGAGCTTCTTCCTTTGGTTAGAAGAGAGCTCATACGGGACTATACCAGTCACAAAATAATTGGCCACATCGGCAAACCACGACATATCATGCATAGACACCGCAAGGAGTTGTTCATCCGGGAAAGCATCATTTATCTCAACACCATTGCTCGGTCTCCCTTCTTCCTCTAGCCGGGACAAGTGATCCGCAACTTGATTTTCACTTCCTTTTCTATCCACAATCTCTAGATCAAATTCTTGCAAGAGTAGTACCCATCTCATCAACCTCGCATTCGAATCTTTCTTTGTCATCAAATACCTAAGGGCGACATGATCGGTATGGATAATCACCTTGGCCCCCATAAGGTATGGTCGGAACTTTTCCATGGCGAACACAATAGCTAGCAACTCCTTCTTGGTGGTTGTATAGTTCTTTTGAGCCTCATTCATCGTTTTGCTTGCGTAGTACACCGGATGGAATATTTTGTTGATTCTTTGTCCAAGCACCGCACCAACCGCTACATCACTCGCATCACACATAAGTTTAAAAGGCAATTCCCAGTTGGGTGCGGTGATGATGGGGGTTGTGGTCAATTTATGTTTCACCAATTCAAAGGACTCCATACACCTCTCATCAAAGACGAACTTCACATCTTTTTCCAACAATTTACACAACGGGTTCACAACTTTTGAAAAATCCTTAATGAATCGCCGGTAAAACCCGGCGTGGCCCAAGAAACTCATCACCCCTTTGACAGAAGTAGGGGGAGGGAGCCTTGAGATGACCTCTATTTTTGCCTTATCGACTTCAATACCATGCTTTGAGATTTTGTGCCCCAAGACGATTCCCTCTTACACCATGAAGTGACATTTCTCCCAATTTAGTACAAGATTGGTTTCCTCACATCTTTTCAACACCTTGTCCAAGTTCACTAGGAATTCTTCAAATGAGTCCCCCACCACACTAAAATCATCCATTAAGACCTTTAGAACATCCTCCACCATGTCGGTGAAGATTGCCATCATACATCTTTGGAAGGTCGCTGGAGCATTACAAAGTCCAAATGGCATTCTTAAGAAAGTGAATGTGCCATACAGACATGTAAATGTTGTCTTTTCTTAATCCTCCGGGGCAATGAGAATTTGATTGTACCCCGAGTAGCCATCAAGGAAGCAATAATAAGCCCGGCCTGCTAAACGATCAAGCATTTGGTCCAAGAATGGTAGAGGGAAATGATCTTTTCTAGTGACCTTGTTGAGCTTTCTATAATCCATGCACACCCTCCAACCCGTGACCGTACGGGTAGGAATCAATTCATTGTTGGAATTTGTGACGATCGTCATACCCCTCTTCTTTGGCACACATTGGACCGGGGAGGTCCATGAACTATCCGATATTGGGTAGACTACACCGGCATCCAACCACTTGATAACCTCTTTCTTAACTACCTCTTGCATAGCTTCATTTAGTCTTCTTTGGTATTCAAGAGACGGCCTTGCATCTTCCTCCAAAATGATCTTATGCATGCAAAAACCGGGGCTTATACCCCGAATATCCGCCAACGTCTATCCAATCGCCCGCTTGCGCTTTTGGAGCACCGCCGAAGTGGCATCAACCTGCAAGTTAGTTAAGCAAGACGAAAGAATAACAAGCAAAGTGAAATTAGGACCCAAGTATTCATACCTGAGGTGAGGAGGAAGTGGTTTCAACTCCAACACCGGTGGCTCCTCAATAGATGGCTTTGTTGGGGAAGTTTTTCGATTCTCAAGGTCCAATGATAATTTCCTAGGCTCATAAGAGTATGAGCCCATACCATGCAAAGCATTTACACATTTAATTCTCCCGGCATCATCATTAGCCTCCATGTTCAAAAGCACCACTTCAAGTGGATCTTCAACATTAATCATTGCGCTTGTGTCATCCACTATTACCATCGTGACAATGTCAACAAACGCGCAAACCTCGGTACTATTTGGTTGCCTCATAGACTTGCACACATGGAACACCACCTTTTCATCACCAACTCGGAAGGTCAACTCTCCCACCTCGACATCAACCAAAGCCTTCCCCGTTGCTAGGAAAGGTCTTCCAAGGATAATTGGGACTTCAAAGTTCACCTCACAATCTAGTATCACGAAGTCGGCCGGCAAGATGAACTTATCAACACGAACAAGGACATCATCGATGATACCCAAAGGCCGCTTCATTGACCTATCCGCCATTCGGAGCCTTATTGAAGTCGGGCGAGGTTGCCCGATTCCCAAAGTTTTGACAATCGAATATGGCATTAAGTTGATACTCGCCCCCAAGTCACAAAGGGCTTTTGCAAAGTCGGCGCTTCCAATAGTGTACGGGATAGTGAATGCACCGGGGTCCTCAAGTTTAGGGGCCATGGAGTGTACAATTGCGCTCACTTGATAGGTCATCTTTATTGTCTCACACTCCATTGATCTCTTCTTTGTAACCAAATCCTTCATGAATTTTGCATACACCGGCATTTGCTCGAGTGCCTCTACCAAAGGCACATTGATAGTCAAACTCTTCATCATCTCAATGAATTTCTTAAATTGGTTATCACCTTTTTGCTTGGCCAAACGTTGAGGGTAAGGCGGAGGAGGCCTAGGCAAGGGTGCCTTGGCTTTAGGCACCTCCGGTTCGGGCATATCTATCACATGTTCCCTAGACGGGTTCACGTTCTCTTGTGCCTCCTCCTCAACCTCATGAATGTCAATTCGCACTTCATTTCTTGCACTTAGTTCCACTACATCATCAACCCTCGTAGGTATATCATCATTATGCAACTCATCTTAATCCACCATGTCTCGATTTTCTCTTGAGGCATGCACATCACCGCCTCGTCCACTTCGCGTGGTCACCGCCATCACATGGTTGTTGTGCCTACCCTTAGGGTTCACTACCGTGTCACTTGGTAGAGCACCCTTTGGGCGAGTATTTAAGGATTGTGAAATTTGACCAAGTTGCACCTCCAAGTTACGGATGGAAGTGTTATGTGAAGCCAATTGCGCATCGGAGTCTTGGTTCTTCTTCATCATTTGTTCAAACATAACCTCAATTCTCCCAAATTCATTGCCCGAAGAACTCGACCCTTGAGATTGAAACGGTGGCGGGTTGTTTGGTTGTTGAAACATCGGAGGCCTTTGAAAACCTTGCCCCCGATTACCTTGACCACCATTGTTGTTCCACCCCCCTTGACCATTGTTATTATTCCAATTGTTGTTTTGTTTCCATTCCAATTTCCACCATTGTTACCTTGATTCACCCAACTGTTGTTTTGGTTATTCCCATTCCAATTTCCACCTCCTTGTTGATTACTCCAATTCCCTTGAGATCGCCATTGTTGATTGCCTTGATTTCCTCTATTTCCTTGGTAGTTGTTAACATATTGACAATCCTCACTTTGCTTATCATAGCACTCGTTTGAATAACCACTACCATCATCATATTTGTCACAATTTCCTTGAGGTTGTTGCCCTCTTTGCCTTCTTTTCATCATATTCACTCCTTCCATGGCATTGACTTGGCATGGGTTTTGAACTTGTTGCAATTGTGCCTTTGCCAATTGGTTCATTGTTGTTGTAAGTTCGGCAATGGCTTGGCCGTGGTCATGCAACTCCTTATGCAAATGTATGACATTAGGATCA